>JANHFJ010003659.1:90471-101308 GCA_032468195.1 Cerberus rynchops
GTACAATCACACAAAGCACAGAAACACAGAATACATTCAGATACAGAATACATCTCCAGACTTATAAACAAATCCATGTGTAGATATGTATATATTCTACTTCAGTGTTGCCACATATCACCTTATAAAATAGCATTCCCCTTGAGATTTAGATGGCCTCAACACTGCTGGCCTTTATAAAGGCTCTGAAGATTTGGCTCTTTCCTCAAGCACTGAAGCTGTAAAATGAGTCATCAATACATGTTAGTTGTGTTCTGTGAATGATTGTTTCCAGTGCTACATTCACTTCTTTGCTGTTTTTTTTATTTTGGATATACTTTTTTTTTTAATATTTTAAATTGTTAGCCGCCAGTACCACTTGGTGAATGGGCAGCCATACAGTATATCAAAGAAGTGCACTCCCTCACATTTTGTAAATATTAAGTATATCTTTTCATGTGCTAACACTGAAGAAATGACACTTGGCTATGATGTAAAGTAGTGAGTATACAGCTTGTATAACAGTGTAAATGTGCTGTCCCTTAAAATAATGCAACACACAGCCATTAATGTCTAAACTGCTGGCAACATGAAAAGATATACTTAAATATTTATAAAATGTAAGGAGGTATACTCACTTCTGTGATATACTGTATATGATTGATTGATTGGATAAGATAGACAACCATGCTGATATTATGTAACATAATTATATAACCTCCCCTATGTCTTAAAAAAATATCTCATAAAGTCCATATTTCCTAACCAAACAGTCATGATACAGCAACTCATAGTTTTGCTGAGTACAGTATTGGTTTTTTCATAATGGTACCTTCCAGACTGTAACTCTCAACACATATAGCAGACTTTAGGATGGGGGAAAGCTCCTCCAACAATCCCCACAATTCTATAAACCCTAGAAAAACTTATTTGTATGTCATTTCAGGGTTTTTTAAATATATATATATATATCTTAGGATTGGTTAATGCATCACTTATTAACTACTACAGAGTGAGATTTTGCTGAAATGAAATCAGGTCCACAAATGCTGATGCAATAATATTCTTTAATTGCATTAAAGTTTCATTGTCTATTCTATTTATTGGACTGATGCAACAGACTAACCAAATGCCATATCAGAAAGTTATATTCGTGTATACATTTGTCACAGATTTAATATTACAGAAAATGTTGCACCCCTTTAAATGCACTATATGTTAATACACTCAACTGCAAATAATCAAGTGGTGCAAATAAAACAGTGTGCACCTAAACAGTAAATCCCCGGTTTAGAAGACTTCTGGTTTAATAGATAAAAAGTATCTCCAGACATCATCCCAAAATAACAATATCAGTTTGTATTCAGAATAATCCAGACGTTTATATCATTTATCAGTTTACAAAATTTGTGTAATGACAGATTTACATAAACAATAAAAATGTATGCAAATTATGTAAATTACCTACATCATTTATTGATTTAACAGATCTTTACATGTTCCATTAATTAGGGGGTTATGGAAGTTAATTATATTGTTCAATTACTAAGTGGAAAGTATCCTGTAAGTTTTCTGGAAAATAGAATCAATACTATCTAAATCAAACCATATTACTTCACTTTCATTTCTTTAGTTTACTTAAATATTGTATCCTGCACTTTTCTGAAATATACCAGGAAGTAAAATCTCCTAAAAATTAGAAAAGTATTAAATTAATAGTATAGCAATTAGGACATTAATAATATTTTCTATTAAAATTTTAAAAATAGAAAATTAATCTAATCATTTTTAAGTATGTAAGTATATTTTAAATGTGGATTACCATGTAATTTAGGTATAGATTTCAAATGTCACATTTGAATCAAGTATGTTCAAATTTCTGGAGACTTTTAAAGCTGACATTTAGTAGAAAAATTAAAATTAACATGGCAAAATTCAGCTAGTTTCCCTCTAGAAGTGTTAGGTTTTACTGGCTGATAAAGGATGGGCTTGATTTCAGCAATTCTCCTTCCCCTTTCAATCTGACTTCATCCATTCTGCATTCCTAACCAGTACAGAGCAGCACTTGAAGTGTATATCATAGTTTATAATGGAGAAACTTAAGTCTTCCCTTCTCTGCTGAAATAGGAACAGAACAGAGGAAGCTGCCTTACATATTAATTTGGATTGTTGTTCCAACTAGCCTAGCAATTTCCCGATTAAATGCCAAGTATTGGAGATGGGACTTTCTGCACAGAAAGCAGGATGCATTGCACTACAGCTTTCCCCTGGTGGAAACTAGCTGGATTCTCCCCATGCTGTTAATTTTGTAGAAAGAGTTGAATATTTTTATTGTGTTCACTTACTGCTATTTCTCTACATGCCGACATGGATATCCCTGTGCCTTCAATCTGTTTCAGTGCATATTCCTTTTCGTCTTTTCTGCAAGAAAAAAGTGGATTTTACAGGACTTATTAGCACTTGAAATATATAATGGAACTTGCACAGCTTAATTTCTATTCTCTTATAACAGATTAGTACAAATTGGTACAAATTGGTACAGTGAGGTTAATGATTCATCCTATTTTTCCATAACCAATTATCACTTTGACAGGCAGCTTTTGATAGGCAATACAAACAAACAATAAAATGGACACTGTAATCAAATGAGAATACCTGATTTTCAAGTGATAATTTTCAAAACACCCTAATTAAAGATATGGGAAAACACAATGATGATGGCAGTGTAGCAAGGGTGGAGCAAAACTGAGTATAAGAAAGAAGAGTTATCCTGAATATCATAGATGAAATTAAATTCCCCCCATATAACATGTATTATGCAAGAATACAATGATGACACAATGACCAAATTCCATAAAGTACTCCAAAATATTATTCTACTCAGTCATTGATTTTACATAAACTCCATTCAATCTGTTACTACAAAAACAGTCATTTAATTTTTTTTTTTTTGTATTCATTTCCTGGCTGGCTCCTGGTAAGCTAGTATTAGATTTCTAAATTTGATTAATACATAATATAGCTGCCATTAACAGAACTGTATTGGCACATGTAACATTCTCAGAGATACTTTTTTAATATAATTAAGTAGACATAGATGAATAGTTTGTATCTGCAGTTTAAATATTACCTTATTTAACCTCAACATCAACTTTTTAAAACTTTATTCTTCTGCTGCATTATTAACACATGTATCAGACTTTGGGAACTTGACTATGCCAAAGGTTTTCCAACACTGTTGTAAATGTTATATACATCTTTGGTACCAGCATACTATTTTTATTCTCTGTTAACTGCTATTAAGATTTGAGCCATTCTGTTAAAAAATGTACTATATCCCTATGAAGAACAACTTAAATAGTTATTTCATTTGGCTTAACTATAAAACCTATAACCACAAATGGTAAGCATATATGTACATTTCGTTTTATCTTTATTAGGAACATTGATTTTGGTCATATTTTACTTTATTTAATACCAATCAAAACCCACACCTCATATTAATTTATTGTGTTGGTCTATATAATAACAGTGTATTGTTATAACAGAGTATAGCAGATATCTATTATATTTCTAAAAAGGTTTTACATTGTTTAATTTAAAAATTTAAGCAAGCAATAGAATGTTATGCAGTCATATATGTTTAGAAAGTTTAGATTTGATAAGAAAACAACTCTTGAAAATGTTCAGTTTCTATCTCAAAAAAATTTTTTCCAACTATATCTTCAATTTTTCCAGAAATTTTGAATTTGTGACCAACGCAGGATTATATTCATTTTTTAAGATCCAGGAGTTTGTTGACTTTTGCTTTGATATGTGGCCTCTGCAAACATAGCTATGATGCACAGAATCTAAGAAAAGTTTAAGGTTTGTCAGAACAAATGTTGACTTCAGTATTTTTTTCCCTTTTAGTTTTGAATGAACTTGGCCGGAGGCAAGACTATGACTTTTATGTAGCTGACAAGGTGGAGGCAAACAAATGTCTAATTAAAAATAAATGTACCACCCATGTGTTTGCATGCACTCTTTAAAGAAGACAACCAAATTGCATTGGCACATATACAAAAATGTACCAATTATTAGATATTAAGGTAAAATGTCAGTACAAGTAGTTCTTGTTTAACAACTGCTTCATTTAATGACTGCTTGCAGTAATGAAGGTGAAGGTGATGAAAAAATAATTTTACAATCAAGCCTTGCATTTATGACCCTCACAGATCTATAAAGCAAATTAAAGCTGAAGTACAATCATAAGTACAGTTCTGTTTTCACTTAGAAACCGTTTCGTTTAACAATTAATTAAGTTGCTGGTCTCAATTGTGAACTCTAACAAAAATTATATCTATGCACGAGTGGCATATTTTAAAAATAATATTCCAGAAGCAATGTTTAAAGCCAATTACTTCCAAATATTTTAGAAAAATATGTAATGACGTTGATAAAATACAATAAAAAGAATCTCTCTTCCCTCCTGAAGTTGTCCGGTAACCAGAATGATATTTTTCTAAACAAAAAGGAAAATTGAAGTCAGTATATCATCCCAACTTTTTCAACAGAATGCCAATATCAATAGTTTACATTCTTTTTTCTAAAAAAAAAATCATTCTGTCTAGCAGATTAATAGTTGTTAAAGTATCTAGCAAATTTTATCTTGGCAATCAGTATTTCTTGAAATTTCAATCTATTTACAGAATTCCATTTACAACATTCACTTTCTAAAAATGCAACATTTAGGGATAATAATAAAAAAGGACTAGCAAATCAATTTGTTTTATTTTTATGCTATCTATCTCACTACCCAAAATTACTATAAGTGGCTTATACTGCCATAAAATCATAAATATAAAAGCATTAAAATTAACAACAATTAAATAACAACTAAAAACCAAGAGCATGAATCATACTGGGGTGGGCTCATGTTTATTACTCCACCAATTACTTCCAGTATAGCATACCCCATCAATGCCCTAAGCCAACCAGCAAATCCAGCTTTTAAGGCCCTTCTAGAAGACAAAAAGAATGGTGGCAGATCTCAGATCCCTTTGGCAACTAGATGTTCCAGAGGGCAGAGGCTGTAGTGGAAGCGTCTCTTCTCTTAAATGGTGCGAATCCAAATGCCTTGACCACAGCCCTTTTGGCGGAATGAGTGGGGCAGGCCAATCACATTGGGTAAGATATTTCCTCTGATAATCTGGTTCCATGCCATGAATGGCTTTAAAACTAATGACCTCAAAATATCTCATCCTGTAGTGTCAGATGATCTCACCCAGCAGCTTCATGTAGATCAGGGGTGTCAAACTCATGGCCTTCGGGCTGGATGCATCATGCACTGGCCATGCCCACTCTCAGTTTAGAGAAAGAGGGAAAGTCGTGATATGTCACGTGATGACACTGTGACAATGTGAGTTTGATACCCAACGTAGATGTTAAAAAGGAGCAGGAAGAGTACCAAGCCCTGTGGCATACCAAAAAAGAGTGGCCTTGGGGTGAACCTCGGAGTACCTATCAACACTGATTGGGACCCGCCTTGGACAAAGAAGCCAAATCAGCATAAGACTGCATTGCCCAGCCCGAAATCCCGCAACAGCCGAAAAGGATATCATGGTCAATAGTATCAAAAACCACTGAGAGGTCAAGAAGGGAGAGGATGGATGCACTATCCCCATCCTGCCCTTGCCAGAGATTCTCTACAAGTGCAACCAATGCTGCTTCTGCCCCATATTCAGGCCCAAAATGGGACCAAAATGGATCCAGATAATTGATTTTCTCCTGGGCTCTCTGGAGCTATAGTAAAACCACATTTCCAGCACCTTCCCTCAAAAAGGAAGGTGAGACACTGGGAAAAAAATTGTCCAGATAGGTAAGGTCCAATGAAGTTTTCTTAAGAAGGGGCAGACCAAGGTCTCCCCAACTGGCATTGTTGCTGCCTGGACCTATCTGGAAGTCACCATCCTGGAAATTTTAACCAGCCAGGAGGGACAAGGATTTTAAAAAGACATCATTCTTTTACAAGAATCTACCCTCACAGAAAAGTATTTTAGAATTTAAATAGAATTTTAAATATAGATTTTAATTTTTGTTAAGCATTTGATTAAATTGCACAGGACAAACTATTATTAAAATCAAGTATAATTGAGCATGATGGTTATCCACAGAATCAAAGTTTTATTTGGGGAAAAATATCTTGCTCCACTCAGAGATATTCCACACAGCTGATACGTAACAGACTGTGCTATAAGTAAAATATTATCTTTTATAACTGGGAGGTTTTTGCTGAATATGCATATTTCTTTAACTATTCTTTTGATGTCTTGCTGAGCTTGCCCTGGATGTTCTGCACAGTTGCAGTTTGGGGAGATGACACGGCAAATAGACAGGGACACTGCTCACTCTTAAATCAAACTAGTTGTTAAGATGAATGATTAAATAGAAAACTACCTTCTGCAATTATTTTTACTACTTTTTTCTATCCCTCAGGTTTCATTTTATTTTCTCATATTAAAATCAGTGAAAAAGAATTACTCCACTCTTCCTCTTCATCTGTAGAACACTAGAAATTGAAAAGATCTGCCACCAAACCAAGAAAGCTTCTTTTGACAGATCTCGTTTCCAGCATATTTTAATCTAAGAATTAAAGGAGATTGTTTTTAGAGGTTGGAACAGAGGATTAGCTTCATTAACAGAATACTATCCTAGCATGAGCATCTAGAGTCTAGACAGAAGGAAGCTAGTGTGAAGTAAAACTGTAATAAACCTTAAGTGAAAACAAAGTCGCAAATCTGTGTCAGGATCACATACTAGGATCTTTATTTTACCCGATTCTGAGTGTTGTGTCAAGTTGGACGAGTGATATCCCAAAGGTGCTTCAAAATTACTATATTGTAGTTGTACGCCAGGCAAGCTATTCCGAAATAAGAAACCAACACTGTGGGTTACTGCAATCCTGGTGTGCTTGACTTTCCTTCTCACATTACAGCACTCAGTCCCAAACCCATTTCACTAGAAAACAATAGATTTTGATAACATTTATTTGAAATAACACAGTTCCCAGTTCAGCTCAGCTAATAACAATTCATTTGTCTTTTCTGAGTTAAATTGGGTTATCCGAGTGCATGTAACTTGATATGATATTCAAAACTGCTGTCCTGTATAACATGATAATATGAATTAGGGAAGTTAAAGGAAAAAAGGGGTCTGAGGGAGCCTGCCTTAAGGGCAGCAAATTCATCTAAAACAGTGGTTATCAACCTTCCTAATGCCACGATCCTTTAATACAGTTCCTCATGTTGTGGTGACCCCCAACCGTGTCTCGGTTCCTAAAACCATCGAAAATATATGTTTTCCGATGGTCTTAGGTAACCTCTGTGAAAGGGTCATTTGATCCCCAAAGGGGTCGCGACCCACAGGTTGAGAACCGCTGGTCTAAAGAACCTCTTTTTTATATATAAATATATTCAGTTCTTCTAAACTTCTAATAAAGCTGTTCAGCCACATGCTATTATTGCAATCCTAAAATAATTTCCTGCTGAGTGCCACCTCCGGAGCCAATTCTATTCTTGTCAGGAAAAGGAATTCCTAAAACTAATGACTTCAGCCTTCTTGCAGATATAAGGCACACTGAAATTGTTACATAGTATGGAACAGTAAAAATTCTTAACAGAACTGAAACCACAAAAGAACCATCTTTATTTTGCAATTCTGCAGAATATTTTTTTTTCATATGTTTTACATAGTTAGACACAGAGGCACATTTCAGTAGCAAGACAAAGAGAGATGGTGCACACCTGAGCACCCAGGATCACCATAGAAGGTAAGTTCCCTGTACTTGTTCCAAAAGAAATAAAGCACATTTATGTTTATACTTCTCCTTTATCTCAGGAAATAAAATTCAATCACAAACCATCTGTGTATATGCAGTGTAATTCTACACGCAACTATCCTATGTTCTGCCTTGCATAATTATTTCATATTTTTGTTATATGTAAATGGTACTCATCCAATAATGACACCAAGTTTCAAGCAACCCTAAAATGGCCCAATTCAAACACTATCATAAGTAGCCACGCTTCATTATTGTCCATAAATTTCTTTACATTGTCTGAGTCATATCAACTTTTAATTGTACAGTAATTTCTGCAGTAGAAGCAGACCCACAGCAGCTGTTGAAACTAAAATATTATCACTGAGGAAAAGAATATTTATCTCCATTTGTTCCTGATGAGTTTATGTAAAGCAAAAGTCTCAAATATCTCAGTTCAAGGATAATGTAAAAGAGATTATCACCAAGGTTCTCTATTAAATCTCACACTGCAATAAATAGAGGGTTTGAAATTAAATATTTCACAAATGTTCTCACTTCCATGTTAAGAAAAAGATTGAAGTGCTAACGAAGAGCAAGGAATTAAAGAGTCTAATAAATTCTGCAACCTTAAGTCGCATGGAGTAAGATAAGAAGCAACATATCATATATTTATTGTGCAGAACTTTAACTTTTATTTAGGCTGGATTCATGCATTGTGCTAAACCATATGTTTGATTTTAGTTTAACTTGTTATATGCTTCCAGAAAGCCTCAGATAAATATCTACCCAGAAATAAGAGACAGGCAGGTATACAGTACGTGCATGTGAAAAATACATCAGAAATTTCAGTTTTCCCCTACTCCATTCATTGCTGCCCCTTCATTCCTACTGTTGCCAGTAGTCCCTTTTAGAACGGAATATAAAGGTAGAGTAGACACCAATGAAAGGGCCTTCTTAATTTCATGAACAGCTCAAACAGGCAGTCTAATGACATGACTGACCATTGACCAGGACCCCAATGTTATACATATATTTATTTTTCACCTTCAAGGACTGCACAGTACTATGTCAGTGCACACTCGCACACAGGCACACATTACGTTGCCAGAAGGCAGCACTCCTCTTTACCTTCTGCTGAGTATCTTGCTACATCCAAGGCTTGAAGTCCATATACGAAGCCCATTGGAATCTATGAACACAGCAGAAGTAAAAGGCAGAAATTTATGTAGATATACAGGATTCACACCTCAAAACTCAGCAGTGCCTAGTATCTAGATACCCATGGAGCCAGTCTTTAATTGGGAGACACACTATTTGGAAACAAGATCATTGCCAAACTAAATCCTTTTAAGCAGTTGAAAAGTTGTCAAAGGAACAAATAAGCAAATATGGTTCTCTTCTTCTGATACATCCTAGGTTGGAAATAAGCAAAAAAGCGAAAGCCATTTGAAAAACACTTTGTCTCCTATGACATACACTACTCTTTCATCCCATAGTTAATTCTGGTTAAGCACATTTTACAATTGTAACATTTAAAAATAAATGCTTACAGAAGCAGAAATAGGATGAGAGCCTTGCTTTTGAGCCTCCTTCAACTCAGTGGAAAACCACAACTATTATATTTATCTAGCCTAGCATTGCTGATTCACACACTGCACAAAACCATCATGAACAATCTAGTTTGTGCTTTTGAAAGTAAACACAAGTACATTTTTAAAAAAATGACTTTCATTAATATCTGGACATATCCTAACTTTGTGGTATGAGGGAAATAATCTTCACTGGAGCAGGTATTTCAAAATCTTTGCCATTTAGCACAGGAAAAGGTTACAACACCCAGCACAGGATTCATCAATCACTTTGAGACAGAAGAAAACTCCATAGTTTTCCAGAGAAAGTAGAAAACTTTGCTTCCAGAGAAAGTAGGAATAGCATGATGCTAAAATATGATGATGAAAACATTTAAGAAAAATGTATCTCCTAGAGGCATTCATATATTTCAAATAAAAATTAAAACTTTATGTGTATGGAAGGAATAAAGAGTGAGTGATAAAGCTAACTGAAGTAACCACACAAATATATATATATATTTTAATCTAATGAGACCGTTTCAATTACAGATGATAGTTAATTATTTAACACTGGTGGTTTACTTGGGAGGGAGCTGCCATTTGAACCCTGAAATATTTCTTCTACCCATAAGTAGTTACAGCTATAATGCTGCTAATCTCTTGCTAGCCCAGGGAAAATTCTGTTCTAAAAACTCTGAACACCATGTCCATTGTATTATCCAAGCTATTGCATCAATTTTATTTTTAAAAGCATAAAAGACAAAGGCGTATTTTGAAATGTTTTGTATTAGATGGAAACCTCTAAGAAGAATTACATTGACAAGTGTCTATGATAAATTAAAAGTAATGGTAACAAGTGATAATTGTATTATTCCTGATTGCTGCAGAACAGTTTTTCTAAATGGCTGTCCTCCAAATGCACTGGGATTACAAATCCCAGAATGCTTAACCAGTAGAGCACTGCTCACCTTGACCTCTGAGAGTTTTAGTCCCAATGCATTTGTTACCTTGCCGGAATGTGCAGCTGAAGGAGGGAGGAGGATGTCAATAGCAGCACTGCGGCTTCCCAGGGACAACACAGCACATTCCAGAGAAGGGCCCAAGATAAGAGATTGTGCAGCCCTGAGCTGGATGGAGGAGGGAGGAAAAGGTTCAAGGTAGCCACACTCTGGAATCTCCCAGGATATGTCTATTAGTTCAGAAGGTTATAGCTTTAGTCTGGTAAGATTCTGTCTATTATGCATAAGGAAATAAAGAACTGGGTTTGCTTGGATTTCATTGTGTCATCTTTGGCTTAGGTTTGACAGCCGGGCATCTGGGGGAGAATGGCAAATAATTTCAGATCTTCTATTCATGTTATAATGGGGCATGGCACATTTGGGAATATGCCACTATAACCACATCAGTGGAATAGCCCAGGAAATGAAAGACATCCCATACACCAGGGGTGGGCAACCTTGGCTCTTTCATGACTCATGGACTTCAA
>JANHFJ010003660.1:2024-12107 GCA_032468195.1 Cerberus rynchops
CCAGGAAAAATACTACCGTATTTATCGGTGTATAACGCGCACATGCAATTTCCACATTCTTTTCAAGAAAAAAAGTGCACGTTATACACCAATAAATACGGTATATTGTGTGTGTTTGTCACCTTGAGTTATTTCTAAAAATAATAAAGGTGGAGTTAAATAAACAAAAACATATGTTAAAAAAGCAATGTAAAATGGTAACCAGATGACATAATTAATAACTCAACTAGACCCAAACACCTGGAGGAAAAGCCATATTTTAACATTTTAAAAAGGCAAGTAGAGTTAGAGCTCATCGTATATGGGAAGGGATTATTTCAGAGTATGGGAATAGCCACCAAAGAGATGGACTTCCTACCTCCCATAAGAGGGCAGTGTGTAAGAGAGGGAACCTGGAGCATGTTCTCCAGGCTGATGTTTTGGGGAATAGGCAATTCCACAGATATTCTGGTCCTAAGCCAAAAATGGTTTGAAAAGCCTTGATCAGCACCTTGAAAGACACCCAGAAGCCTGCTTGGTGGAGGGGGGTGTCAATGGAGCTAACAATGTGGCGGCATCCTATGGGCTTCATGAGCTCCACCATAACTTTCTGGGATGCACCATTTGGACTACATTAAGATTTCAGATAGTCTTGAAAAGCATTCTCATTGCTGTTAAGAGCTTACTAGGTATGGGTGACTATAAGTAAGACCTGCTTTCAGGCACAACTGGTACACAGTTGAATATACAAGAAGATATACCTGAGTATTATCACTTATTGATGATACTTTATTCTGTACCAATGTATAATCTCACCCAGAGGAAGAAAGTAGAGCCATGAGGCACTTTGCAAAACAATCATTAGTAGCAAAACCTTGAATCACTGAATTTAAACCTTCAGAGCCATACAAACTGGGATTCAGTTTCTTGAAATTCCTTGAATGAATTTGTTCTTGTTATCCATTTTTGCTTGTTTTCTGATGTGTTTTATTTCATCCTTTTATTGTATTTATGCCTTTATGGCATTAATTGCCCAGAGTTGCTTTATGTGAGATGGGCAGTCATATAAATCTAAATAAGTAAGTCAAATGGTGGAAGCTGTTGTGGTGTTGCTGCTGCATGAGACAGTCATGGCAGAGGATAACTTATGCCAGCAATAAATTTCTAGAATATAATAGAACAAAAAGCAGTACTAAAATTAAAATATATTTGATGGGTTGTAAATGTGTATGAAATATGAAATTCTCTGTTTGGTTAATGTTTACTATTTATATCATTCACAGATGGAAATAGAAAAACTCAAGAAAGCTCTCATAACTTCATGAAAGAGCCGCATTCCGTTGATTCTTAATGTGCCAGGATTTCAGAATCAGAAATGAAATTGACTTTTTTTTAAACCTCAAGCCAACGGATGATAGCATTCCATTAGAAAAAAATCTGAGTATAATCTTATTTATATTCTGTGAGCTATGAGAAAAAAAATGGATAGCTGTTTTGTTTGTTTCTTGCCAATATAGGAGAGGCCTTATTTCTTACTGTGCAGAATGGCAGGGTTTGCTTGACAATACTACTGAATCTGTATAAAAGGGGGGTTCTTAGTATATTTTTATTGAATATACCCTAATTTTAAGAGATCTGTACTATAAATAAGGCAATATAACTTTGAAAATAAACTGTAAAATATATAGTATAGGAGAGAGGCAAATGTTATAGTTTTGTACGTTTACTAGTCTTTTCACCATGCTAAAGGGAATATGACGTTAATCATATGCTGTTTCATTGTTCAGGTCTTTTGAGTTTGTTCTCACTATGAAGCAGAAGGATCACCAAACTCTAGCACTATGATATTGTAATATTTCCTTAACTGAGAATCCAGAGTACAGTACTGTGGTTCTTGCACTATAGAATTTATAGAAAGGATCTATAATTAGGACACATGGACACAAACACTTGAATACTTAGAAAAATCAAGGCTTAAAATTGAGATAATCCTATAGTATGACATTTCTGCTAATTAGTACAGAATGTGACGTTAAATATCTTGAGTGTTTCATTTCTTTTTACAAATTATAAATCTAACACTACAATATTATCAGCTTTAAAATGCTTTGCACTAATAATTGTAACATTTTAAAAACCTACATATAACAAAATATTTAAAGCTACTAGTTTTCTAAATGCAGTCTTAAAATAAGGATATACCACCTACATAGTTGTTAAAGTATTCAGTAAATCAATAATGCGTTTTTAGATAAATATTTGGCTTGTGCTTTAGAATTCAAATTGAATTACTATATATTTTTAACAAGGTTTCTTTGAGTCATCTTGTTTAAGTTATTTCTACAGCCTAAAATACCATTTATTTTCTGTAAAGAAGATAAACTGATCTTATTCAGTGCTCTGTTCAAGCCAAAGATAAAAATATAATTCAGCCCTTTTTTCTTCTAGCATTGCTATCCTAAAACTTTATAGAAAGAGGGAACTGTTCATGAATGTTTTTAGGCTTGTTCTAAGTAAGTGGAATGTCTTGATGCCTATGTCCTGTTTTATATGGCATTAACATTTTGTCTTATTTGGATGTGAGCAACCCATGTTGGTGTTTTTAACATAAAAAAAATCTTAATTCTAATTGCAAATATAAATCAGTGGATTAAAATTGGAAATGAAAACATGGGTGTGTAAAGTCATGATACCTGGTTGCTTACTATATGGATACAGAACTAATAACATAACTAATATATCACTTAATGATCAATCTCTGTTGCCAGTTTTCCTTAGTAATCATAGTAAATAATGTTCTCAGATTATTAACTTCTAGCTCAAAGAGATTAATTTCATACTAATTTATAAAGAGATTCATAATTCTTGACTTAGTAGTCAAGATCACCATTTGTGGTTTTATTGGCCTCCTCATTTTGCAGAGAATTCAGAGATGGGAGGCATGTTGGTCTTGAACAGATCTTTTGCAAGTAATCCTCTGCAAAATTCAGTTAGAAGAAAGAGAAATAAGCCGTCTTCTTCAACAAACATGGTGGACTGACAGTCGAAAAAGTTTCCTGTCCTCCAAGATACCTAAAGTACCATTGTATTTTGTAGTTGCTGTACTGAAAGTAGTTAGAAAAGCTCCCCCCCACGCACACATTTCTTTGTCATAGGAAAAACAAGTTTTTTCTGTTTCCTTGAATAGCAGCAGTTACACATTTTAGGTGTCCTTTCAAAATCAAAATTTTGCAAAATAGAAACTATCTGCCTTTTCTTTCTCAATGTTCATTAAAGTATTATTTTTTCCCCAGTACAAGGTAACTTTCTGATAGCACCTTCAACCCTGACTTTCTATGTTCTTTAACCTACACACACACACACACACACACACTCATTACACAGTTGAGAAAGAATGGGAAATTTTAAAAGGTGACTGGGTTTACCAAAACCCAAGCACAAGCAATGAGAGATAGTTTGTACTTTCTTGGGAATACTCCAGCATAGAGCAAAGCCACTTTTTCTTTATTCCATACCCCCATAGAAGGAAGATACTTTTTTTCCTCTTGCAGGAGGATTTTTTTAAAAGCTGCATGGATTTTTTCACCAAAGATCCACCTCTTTGAAGGGAAAATTACTTCTTCATTCTTCCTAGGAAAAGAAAAGGAATGGGTTTCCTTTTCCCTTCATACTTTTGCAGAAGCAGAAATAATAAGTAAAAATGGTGCCTTAAAAAGAAAAGCCTTACTTGCACTAGTCGAAACACATTTTTATTCCTCCCCAAAGCTTTATATGTTTGGTACAGTACCGAAACTGGGCCGAGTGGAACAACACACTCAGTAAAAGGAGATGGATGTATGAACTCTTAATTTATCAGATCTATCCTGAATTAAACAAATGGCCTTCAGTGTTGAAATTCGAGAGGCTCTTTTTTTCTTATTCCAGTTTCTTTACACTCTACCGTGATTATGCAAACAAGAACTGGTTTTAATTAAAGTCATTTATATATTCCTTATTTAGAACCTGAATGTGAGGCAGAATATGTCGCTGTAAAACAGTTCTTTTTCTACCTTGAAGCTTATAGCAGATAAATTTAGGACAATCATGGAACTCAGAAGTGTTAATTATTATATTGTCTTTTTTCCTGTAGCAATAAATAACCAAGTGCAATGACTGATGTAATAAATCCTAGAGATTGCCACTATGAAGGGTTTTAATGATGGCTATTTTCTCTAATGTCTGTCTTTATGCTCTGTGATGGGAAATGGGACTGGATGCTGCAGACATTCCAAAGAATAAAATTTATTTCAAGCAGGAATCTTTACTGACTTGTTTACAGGTGCTGCAAAATTATGTATGCTATCAAAATGCTACAAATAAAATTATATCCTTAATATGAAATGTATTTTTGTTCAAAAGCATTCGAACATCTTTTATGTGATTCATCTGTATTTGTACACAGAGAAAAGGACATTTGTGTGATTAAAAAACAAATAATTCAATTTACATGTGAGAGGTGAGGAAAAAAAATGTATTTTGTCACCACTGATTTTCAGTATTTTTAAGATGCCAATACAATATAGTTTTGTATAATACTATACAATATAGTATTATTATGTGGAATAAGGTAACATTTAATGATACTGTGATTTTGAATTCAAAACCATCTTTGTGGAGGTGAATGGAAATATTAGGGAGATCTGATTGATATAAAATTGATGAGATAAAAGCTGAATACTAGGATGTTCTTGCTCACTATGAAACAAAATAGAACTTATAGACAACTGGGAAGATGGAATTATTTCCTTCCAAAATACTAAATGATCTAGTTAATGACAGCACTTTCTCTCTAGAACCAAAATGCAATCAGTGGCACAGGAGTGAGCAGCCTATGACCAAAACAGTGTTTGGGCTTTTTTCTTTCTTCAATGGAATATGTAACATTTTAAGATAAAACTTTTTTTTATTATAATAAACAGGTCCTCAATATTAAAGTATACTAGCAAAATAATAGAAGCATGACACTGCAAGTATATTAACTGATACTTCTCTAAATCAGTTTAGCCTGATCAACATATGTTAAGGTACTAAGCAAACTAATTCTTTTAGCCTTGAGTAGTTTGGCTATGTCTGTCTCTCTGATCAAATTTAAAATCCAATTAGGAATAATTAAAAGTTATGACAAAAAAAGTTTCAGAATTGCTAGTAAAAGCCACAATGCTCATTGCTTTTGTTTTCACTTAAAAGTTAAGACCGATCTGTGAAGGAGCCATGAAAATGAGCAATTACATTCATTTTATGCTGCCACTTGTCATGTTCTGTTAACTCTATACCAAATTAAATATTCTGGTTACTCTGATCAGTTTTATTTAAAACATATTTTTGAGATTCAAACAGCTGTACCATGTAAAATGCCAACAGTGTAGTTGGCGCTCTACCTAATGAACTAATCAGCAGTAACTACATGCATGTAATAGATTGTTATGGGTTGGTCATTGACCACAGTTTAAAAAGCAAATTCATGGTTAGTATATCCCCAATCCAGGGGTGGAATCCGACTGGTTTTGCTACTGGTTCAGTGTGTATGCATGCACACCAAATGCGCTAAAGCGCGGCTGTTTTAAACCTCTTTTAGAGGCACCAGGGATCATCAGGAAGGCTCCATAGACACACCAAACAGCTGATTAAAGTAAGTAACAAAAAAAAAAAAAAGTTCGTATAAGGGCAGGGGCAGGTGGGCGGGGCCAATATCAAATCACCACTACCAGTTTGGGCGATGTGGTGTGATCTGGCTGAATTTCACCCCTTTCCAATTTAGGCAAATAGAATTTTGTTTCCCTTTAGGAACAGCTTTTTGCAAGGAAACATATCAAACCAGTTACTCTATTATGTTTGCAAATAGCGTAATATGAACAGATCACATGGCATCTGTTTGTGGAGAACATTGTTTGGTTTTCTCCCACTACCTCCCAAATGTGTTCTGAATGTACAATATAGTAAATGGTGATACAAACTAAAAAAGAAAAAAAAAATAGAGCAAATAAAAGATGCAAAAGAGAAAGAATAAATTCTTAAGAAAGCAACTTACTATTCTCATCGTAACAAGTGTAAACAATTTCACTCTCTTTTCACCTCTTAATTAACATAAACTTTTCATCCCATAATTCAACTATAAGGAAATTCAGGAAGTAATACGGTATCTTTTCCAATCCAGCTGTCAAGGAAAAAATGCAGAGCTCTAAAATAATATTACCTAACAAACATAAGATTCATCATTCTATATCTTGACTCTTAATTAACAAAATCAAAAACTCATGACCTCTCTATTTCTAGCCTAATGATTTAATCACTATATACAAAACTGCTCTCCAAACACCATGTTAACCATAAGCAAGTCCAGTACACAACATTTTTCAAGTTCAGATGTCAGCAAGTCCAAAAAGAACCGCCCAAAATGATACGGCCCAATCTTAATCCTGATTGAATAAACTAAATTTGTGTTCTTACTTTTTGCATAAAACAATCTTGCTCTTTAATCCTTTCAGATGGTTGTTGATCCATGTCTCAAATTTCTTCAAAAATTTAAAATGTCTCTTTTTTTAAGTCCACCAAAAATATACCAATTACTCTCTGGGATTGGCATTTTTTTTAAAAGCCTCATCTGATGTTTTTCTATGTCTAATGACAAATTCTTGTTCACATTCTCAGATTTTGTTGCAAATCTTTTTCCATAACAGCCTCATCTGGGAATAGAATGTTGCTAAGAACAGACAACATAGCTGACATCAATTATTCCAGGTCCCAGTGCAATTCCTCAAAAATATTTTTGAACACCAAGTTGCTTATCTTGTTATTTCTCTTCTAGTGTCTCCAACACTGAAAATAACTTTCCCACAACAAATACAATTATTGGTTAGAATTTATTTCAAAGTATTAATATTCAAATATTCCAACATTTCAGATCCCTTAATCCGCGTAAAACTTTCTAAACATCTTGTTTTTTTGATGTTTATTTTACATTCTTAAAGCTTTTAAAGTAACTATTAAGAAATATTAAGAAATGAAGGCACTCATCTGTGTTTACAGCCTTATTATTTTGAAGGTCTCCGACCTTTTTAAAGTAGTTAATAACCAATTTCTAATAAAACCCATCTATTTTATCAAGCCGGCCTAGCCTGATACCTCTGGGTGATAATAATTTTAAATGAATTTTAAATCTTATATAAATGTATTTTAAACGGGGTTTTATTGTATGTTAAGTGTTTTAAATTGTTTTTAATTTGTCTAAATCAGCCTTTAATTAATCTAATTTTAATTGATCTTAAATTGTATGTATTTTCATGTTTTAATGGCTGTTCACCGCCCCGAGTCCCTCTGGGAGAGGGGCGGTATAGAAATTGAATAAAAATAAAAATAAATAAATAAATAAATAAATAATAGGTGATTAGCAGAGGAAGTGTGAATTTATATTCCCTTGGTTCTTGGTTTGCTATCTTGAGATTTCATGAAAAGCCATTCTATGGAGCATAGCTTGTGTGAACTTGCATCCTCTGTTTGCTCAGAGTGGGTCAAACAAGGTGATCTGCTCATTCACCTGCCTGTTTTTAGTTGCAGGTGTCAACTCCACTTACATGGATCGGTCTTCACTCCTCCATTCTTCTTCAGAAGTAATCTAGCCACTATGGTTCTGATGTCATACTCAAATTTCATAAGACACAATTTCTTTGGCGTTTCATTTACTGTTGATTACATCTTATGATCTACCAGATCATAGTTCCTCTAAGCAAGACTTTTAGTCTTATTTAAATAATCTTTTAAACAAACTATAGCTCCAAGCAGTCTTGCCTAGATTTAAATTTAGAGAATCCAGGCTTCATTTGACAGATTTTCATCTATTATATCTGATCCTCCATTCACAGCACACTGGAGCTTCTTTGGTTCATTCAATCTAGACTTTAATACAGTCTATCATTGTCCCGCATGTCTTCTTCAGAGCATCAAAACCCAATCTGTCTAGCTATATGGAACTTCAATATATAGAACATTTTAAATAGATTTCTAGATTTATTTTTTACCCAGTTCAGTTGACGTCATAATGTAACCTTATGTATGAATACAATCATCCTAGCTATATAAGGATATTAAGTAGCATAATGTAAATAAAAACCGTGGCAACCTAGAATTGTGTTTGTGACAATGTTTTCCACAAATCTAGATAATCAATGGGAAATTGGGTCCTGTGCTACTAACTCTGGATAATGGAATCTCAGTATTGCTTACTTGAAACAGACCAATTACATTTTTATCTACTTTTAGGAAATTGAAATCAATCTTCAGTCTTATTCTAATGTTATTTAGTCAAGCACTGGAAACTTATCCAAAACCATAATCTTAAATAAATCTGAGTTATTTGTTTTTGGAAATAGCAACTTCCTCATAATTCCTCTTTGCAATTCTCCTTTATTATTTGAAGTTGATTAAGACTGCCCCTCTGGGGACAAAAGCAGAAAGGATGTTATCTCTTCCATAAAAGGTTACCACAATTTCAGCTGGCTGTGAAGCTCCTCGGGCATCAATATATCCAATGAAATAAGCACACCATAAAGCAAAAACCTAACTTAACTATGAAGAGTGTTGATAAGAAAAAAATTAATTAACATTCTTCAAATTTGTTAGCACTTCCAAAATGCTGACCTTAAGGCATAAAATGTAACTTTACTAATTTTGTCCATTTAACTTCTAGCTTTCCACAAAAAGCACACTTTATGGGTGTCTAATCATGTCAAATCTGGTTGAAAGCCAGAACGCCCGGGTGTTATGATGAATTTCCCTAAATCACTGGAGTGCTTTTCAAGTGCAAATACATCTTACATTTTAAGCATGCTCAATTAAGAATCCCTTCTCACTGGATACATATAGTTCTGAATATATCAAATACTGGGGACAGAGAATACACTGGTCACCATCATCATTTCCATTACTGTCTTGTCAAATGTTGATGGTAAGCATTTTCAAGAATGTCTCTGAGTCCCAAATGGTCCCCACAGAAAATAATAATGCTGGGAAGCTTTAGCCTAGTCCTGGACATGGGTTTTATCTGCCTGGAAAATGAACAAAGGTAAGTAGAAGTAGTAAGAAGCATCCTGCAGGGGCAGAAGAGGAGCTAAAGGAATGGCAGAAGGCATTCTGGTATTGTGTCCACATTTTCTACCTGTTGCTGCATCTAGTTGCAAGTGTAAAGTTTCCTAAGATTATTGCAAATTAATAAATAGAATAGCAGGTCATTATAATGGAGGACTAGAAGGCTTCTAAGGTCCCTTCTAACTTTTGTTAGTCCGTTGTTATTTCATTCCATCTGACAGTAGTTCATACATTGCATGAAGCCAAGGATTGTTCTGTTCTGTTGAATAAACTAGAATAGTTGGGCTTTACCATAATATTAAATCATAAACCAGGTTTACAGTCTAGTTGCTGAGTCCACAAGGTAGCGTAAGCTAAATCAAATAAATTCCAATAGTGCTTAATACTGGAGTCCTCAGTGTGACGTCACTGAAACCAATGTGTCCCTTGGCACTCTCCAACTGCTATACCCCATCTGACATTTTGCTTTGATATCTCTCTCCAGCACCTACAGTCCCAACATGGTTCTCACAATCCAAGTGTGCCCACTGAACAAAATAGTTGGAGATTCCTGAAGTAGAGCAATCTGTGATATGCATCAGCCTTAGCAATTATGTGGCAGAATGCAGGAACAGATCAGACCTCATGGAGGCCTGAACATACCACCTATGTTCATCAAATTGACTTGACCCTTGCCCATCTTCAGAAAACCACTGATGCTTAATTCCAGGTATTTGTTGTGATTTTTCACTAAAGGCACTCTTCTGTTTTGAACTACTGCAGTTGTTAAGTGAATCACATAGGCAAATCCAGCTTCCCCATTGACTTTACTTGACAGAAACTGACTGGGAAGTTGCACATAGTGTTCCTGTGACCCTGGGATCAAAGTTCAAGTTCAAGTTTTAGTTGTCACATACATGACACATATATGACATGTAGTGAAATGCTTATGTGACTGCAAAATGGAGGAAAGCAAGAGGAATAATCTTCAGGAAGGATAAGGAT
>JANHFJ010003660.1:44318-62233 GCA_032468195.1 Cerberus rynchops
TGAAGGAGACCAATGTAGTATTTATTGTTCAGGATTCCCCCCCCCCCCCATATTTCAAGATTTGAGAACCAATATCCAAGATAAGAGAGCTAGAATTTCCCAACATAAAACAATACAAAACATTGGGTTAATACTTCAGAATGCTAGAATACAAACATATTTTGTTAATTAAAAACCAGTTTATTGTTTTCCTACAAAATTACACAAACTAATAAATCCTGACAAGATATAGAGAATAATTTTTATTTTTTAATAACACAAATATAATAAAAAATTCAAATAATGAACAATATTCATCAGGTTATCATTCCCCCCCCCCAGCCTATCATTTCTAATACATATTGATCACCATACCTACTGCTAATAATAGCTTATATATTGCTTATATTAATATTTCAAAAATCAATCATATTTTACACTTACTAATCATTTTCGATGAATCAGACAACTAATGATTACAAAAACCTAATAACACTAGTAAAAACAATTATATTGTTATGACTCACATAAATAATGTAAAGACATGTGTCAAATAGGATTAAAATCAATGAAAGTCAATATTTTTCAAATGGGTATCTTGCACTGAAGTGTCTCCTGGTTCCTGGACTGGGCTATGACACTATGAACACTATGTTATGAAAGATAAAGTTAAACCTAATTGTCTCTATCTTCATTTTCATTCATAAATTATCCTGAAAAAATAGTGAATAGTTCAGGGGTCCCATTCTCTGATGAAATGGTTAGAGTTCTCCTATAAATTGCATGGAAATGATGTCTCAGAAGGATCACACCAGTGATTTGAAAAAAACAACAACTTTCTTTTAGGAATACCTTTAAATATTATATTAACTTAGACATTAACCTTAATGCCCCCCATCATGATAGAATTCTTGAATAATCTCTATGGTTTAGATTCCCAAAATTACAAGTGATAAACTGGGGTTGATGGTAGATTATAGACCACAGAAGAATTTGTTAATTGCATATTATGCAGTGCTTTCCCAAGTATAGCCTAACAACTGTGCTGATTATAGTTTCTATATCTCAACCAAGAATCCATCTGTCTATCATCTGTATCAAAAAATTCTAACACATTTTTATTTCATTCATATGAGCAATAGTATCTAATTTATACAGCCAAATTAAATATGAATCTTGTTTTGCACAGCATTTTTGAGAATTTTGAAAAGAATAACTGAGTGAAGATTTAATAAATACATTTTAAATGCATTGTGTCACACTTAATTGCAGACATCTGGCAAATGGAAGATGTATTAAGGAGCTGCACAAAGATGCCTAAAGAATTTCGATAAGAACTGATTGCTCTGAAGAAGCAGAGTCATTAAGGATTGGAACTTAGTTATTTGTTGGGTTTTGAACCCATTTCCAAAATGATTTTTTTAAAAAAGGATTCAAAATGCATATTTTGAGAAAACATGCACTTAAATATCATATTAGTACACATTTAAAAGAAGAAGAAGAAATTAGTGCAGGAAATGGATGAGTGAAAATAAGCATAAGTGACAGCATGTGAAAAGGTACGGATTTCTCCCTGCAAACTAGGTTGCAGTGCCACCAGGCAGTAGCTTTCATATTATCAGGTACTCAAAGCGTAGAGTTAGACTTTTGCTTCTGTTTTCTTGATCCTTACAGCTCCCTTCTACCACAGTTACTACGAACAGACGGCTTTTCATCCTGAATTTAACTGAGCTTAGCTGAAAATAATGATTACTGCCTCTAGGGAATGAGTTAGTAATACATTTAAAGATGATATGACTTGCTTCCCATATAAAGTATTTGTGTTTTCTGATGCATTTTCCTCTTAATGTTGTTTAATATTATTCTAAATATAACTTCTGGTTTGTACAGTTTTTTGGCACTGGCTTAGAAATTGTGATGAAGAACAGTATTTGATTCTTGCATTTTTTAACATCTAGAAGCTGCTGAGGCAGTTTATAAATAAAAAATAGAATACAAGTGAGAGAATGGCATAATATGCAACATTATATATGAGCATCCAAGCAGGGTCCAGCTTTCTACTCTTTGAAGGAAAATGTAAGATGAAAAATGAAACCAAGAATAATCCTTCCTCAAGGGCTTTTTCAGAACCAAATCCTAGATGAAATGCTAAGATTTCTACTCAGGAGCTTCATATCTCAAGGTAAGGGGTTAAAGAGCAAAACCTTAGCTGTTGAGCATAACCCATGGTGAAAAATGTTTTCGATTACCCACCCAAAAATACATAGTATAACTCCTGCCACTTGAATTGACTCCAGAAACAACACCCCAACCATTTAAACTAGAACCATGTTGGAATTTTAGCTAATAAACAGTAAATCAGAACTCAGTTTCTGAACCATTTCCAGTTGGTGCAGGTAGCAGTGCTGACCTGAAACTAAAAGAAGTCTTGAACTGAGTCCAAGTCTCCACTCAAGTGCAACATGAATTTGGTGCCCTCGGATCAGAGATGGGATTCAATCAATTTGGACCAGGGGCGGAATCTGACCAGTTTTCCTACTGGTTGGGTGCATGCACATGCGCGCCAAATGCCCTGCAGTGCGGCTCTTTAAACCACTTTTATAGGCTCCAGAGGCAGCGGGGATCCGGCTGAATTTCACCACTGGTTTGGACCTATTCGCTAGAACCTGTTAACTTTCTAAGCAGTTCAGAGAACTGCTGGTTCAGCTGGTCATTAGGGCAGAGAACCGGTTGTTAAATTATTTNNNNTTCAGCTGGTCATTAGGGCAGAGAACCGGTTGTTAAATTATTTGAATCCCACCACTGCCTGAGATAGTCAGTAGCATAGAACATTGGGCTGCTGTGGAGCTGAAGAGGACAGAAAAAGAGTTTTACTATCCAGAAAAAAAAAAAGATTGAGTGGGATGGTGTGAGTGGGAGAGAGAATGACACCAATTTAGGTAAACTCTTAACTGCAAACTAGGAAATAGTTTAAATTAGGAAATGGATAAAATAGAGCACATATAGTATACTAAACTCATATTCTATCTACATATGGATATACTGTATACAGGTGATGTAGATTTACAGATGCTCAGAGGTGGCTTAGAGGAATTTTTAAGGATAGGAAAAGGATGTCTTCTCTGGTAATTTAAAAAAGCCAATAGTTGGGCTGGAAGGAACCCACAATGTAATGGGGTGCAGTTAATTATGCATGCCAAGTGAAGCTAGGAAAACATTGTTTTTTGCTACTTACCTTACTGTGGTTCCTAGTAAAAAGGGGGGAAATGATAGAAAACTCAGTACATTTAATTGCTCATGGCTATTCTCTAAGCACTGATAGAGATTATTCCCATGTAAATGTTTAGGCAGCAAAGCAATTCTTTCAGGGTCCTTAGGCTACACCAATCACAACAGCTATCAAAACTGAAGCAGAAAAACAAGCCCATTCAAGTCAAGCTGTTTAAGGTTTTTCAGAGTCCAAAATTGTAGATCTTAACCTGACTGTGAGCAAATTACTTTGAGGGGCTCTTTTACCCATATCAATGAGGTCCTTCTCACTTGATTGTCTTTAAGGAATAGTTAGGGATGAAAGAGAACGTTTTTTCCCCTTCAAAGCATCACTGCATCTTTCTGCAGGCCTTCAGAAAGAAACTGTGAAGATCTAGTTCTTTTCTTAATTTTGTTTTGAGTTGTACTTTACTAGAAGATTTCTATTCTGCATTTTAACATTTCCTTGGGCTGAGATATGTTTACTTATTTCTTGCTGTTAGTCTTTTATCAGATTTTACTTTCCCTAACAGTCATTTTATTCATAAACATAGCATAAAATAGTTGAAATAAATTACATTAAAATGATGAAAATATATACCAGTTTAAGCCCTATTGAATTAAGTGGGATTTTTTCCACCCGAGAAGGCATAGAACCCTGTGATTACCGTATACTAAGTTCCCAGGTATTTATTGCTAATTGAAAATATGTCATAACAAAGAACTGTCTGTCCCATACTCATGCATACACAATTGTTTCCTCCTCATTTTTATTTTCAGAGGATTCTAATATTTCAATTCACTACACTAAGCAAGAAAGACTGATTTATGGTGAAATGTAGCAACCGGCTATTAAGTCCTAAATCTATAAAAAGAGAAGTTAAACATGGATGTTAAAATTATTTTATCACATCCTGTCTATTGCCATAATTATGTCATATAAATTATATTATAAGGCAGTGCAGAGATCTAGAATTGAAGGGCAAATATGATTTAGAGCTTAACCAGGATGCATGAAACCTCCGTCAGGAACACCTTAAAGCAACTTCAATTTTTTTTCCTGAGCTTGCTCAGCTACCCTCTGCAATTGCCTCCCAATCTTGAACATCCTGACTGTTCTTTATTATGGTCACTTGACCAGAATTCTGCAGATTCAGAAAGTAAAGAAATAATGTCTGTGTAAAATGAAATAAAATTATATTATTGAGCTGATTAATGCATGGAAGGTGTATTAATCAGGATGACAAAATGTTACCTTTTTCTAATGTGAGGGTAGCTGTGTATGAAACAAAGAGAATTGCCTGGGCACTTCACCAAATAGGGAGATACAAAATGGGCTTTTACAAGCCTATAGAAGGCATAATATTTGTTGTTACACATGGACTGTAGATTCAATGGATCTTTTATCAGAAAGGCACAATCTTAGCTCACATGGAACTTTGGGGGATATGCTGTCCAGAACAGCTGTTGGGAGGTCATTGAAATCTCCTAATTTTAGTGGTCTTCAGTGTTTGGGTCGGATATTTGATTCAAATATGTTGTTGAACCAAAGAAAGAACTTTGACTATTCAGCACACATTCCTGGGCAGGAGAGACTGATCCAATTGGATGTTATCATAACCCATGATGAGAATAATTTTGCCCTTCAGATCAAATTCTCTGTGTTGTCTTAATATAATATATTGTTAATATCTTTATTCAATTTTGAAGTTTGATAACTCCCTAAATATGACTCAGGTTCAAACAAAGCCAGATTCCCCAGGATGTCCTCCATATATTAGAGGAAAAGTAGCACAAAATGCAATACTATGTGCATCAAACTCAACCAGCAAGTTTAGCAATGTGATGAAGGAGATAAGGTTGTTTCTTATTTTCATTCCCCTTTCTTGTCTTGGGAACTGATGCATGTAGCAAATAGACAGAACTCACATAGTCTTATTTGCAAAGCTTAGACAATGGCAGTATTTAATTTTATAGTTTACATTGTACTCCACGTTTTTCTTTTACTGCATTTTTACTGTAATATTTGA
The DNA here is from genome assembly GCA_032468195.1 of Cerberus rynchops. NCBI lineage: Eukaryota > Metazoa > Chordata > Lepidosauria > Squamata > Homalopsidae > Cerberus > Cerberus rynchops. Next base: position 49,577 of record JANHFJ010003660.1, read on the forward strand.
ATCCTAAGGTTTATGCCATGTCTGTTATTACAGGATATAGTCCATGTGCTGAAATCTGTTACTAATAATATTCAGCATTGTTGCCCTATCCAGCACTCTGTGTGATAATACAGATGTAAATGGTGGCATTTGCCAGCTGCTATAGTTGGAGGCATAATAGGATCTTGTTCAAGGTATGCCCTTCCAGAATTGTTCTTCTAGTGGCAATTCTGTCACACCATGTTGATGATGATAGAATGACCCACAAAGGTTCAATAGATTCAAGCTTGTTGCTCTTCAGGAATCTAGACTATCAAAAATTATGGTGGATTGCATTGTTTTGAGTTACGGTCTTTGCAATTAAAATCAGCCACTGAGAACATAACCAGTGTTTTAAAATACATTGGAGAAAACAGTTTGAAAACAATAGCATTCCAGGTTGTGTCATGAATATGTAAGTGTGGGTTAACCAAAAATATATGAGGGTCTTTAATTGCTTGAATCCAGATAAAGTTAATCACACTTTATACTCACTGAAATCAATAGGACTTAAATTAGTACTGACTACTTATCCCACTTTGAACTAGCCTGAATCTAGTCTTTTGAGTTTCATGAGGGTGGGTACAATTGGTTCCTAAACTGCACTCTGTTTTCTCACCCATTCTTTCATTAGACTGAAGTCTACCTTTGAGTTGTCCTCACATTCACTCAAATAACTATGATAAACTCAATTTCCACATTCAAACAACTACCGTACACCTGCATATTACCAGAAGATACACCTGTAGACCTCATATTGGGTTTGATCTTGATTGTCAAGAGACCAGGAGAAGCCTGAACCAATTTTTATATATAAGTATAAAGAAAATCCAATTTCTCATTCTACAGTATATCAATTACCAAGATTGGTGATAAGCAGTTGGAGAGAGGGAGAGGGGGAGACAGCAAGAGAGCATTTGGGAATCATGGCAGAGGTTGGTAGCAGCTGTTGAGCTCTGGAGTTGAGCACAATCTCTTCAGTCACATGGCCCTTGTTTTTCTGTTCTGAAATCAAAGACATAGCAAAACAATCCAGACTAAGAAAGGCTCCTGTTCCAAATTATATATGATTTGTGAAACTATAACAGTTAATTGAACTGGTGAGCACTTGTACTAGCATCCTCGTTTATGGCTATCGATAATTCCATCAAACTACTAAAGGATTGGGACTTGGTTCTCATAATTCCAATCTATAAGAGAAGCAAAAGGGATGATACTGCCAATTTCTGCCCTCTCAGTTCATTGAGCCAAGTCAATAAAATGTCTATTAAAAATTTGGAAGTTGAATTGCTAGATTGCCTTGAATTTGAATATATCTTGAGAGACAAACAGGAGGAAGTTGAAGCATGCAAAATTACATTGTTCTATAGCGCTGCAACATCTGTTAAAAAATTCCTTTAGACACGTTTATTCTTATTTGCAGTTTTTGCTGACTTTAAATTTGCATTCAATTAAATTTCTAGGACAAACTTCTAGGGTGATAATTGATAAGCTTCTGCTTCTTCTACAAATATGTAAATACATGAAAATATGAATAAAAGTAGCACTTCTAACCAAAGAAATACCAATGTTATGGCCAACATATTTGCTTCAGAACTATTTAATTTATATATAAATTTACACTAGGCCAGCATAAACAGTTTAAATTTCCGCCCCCTAAACTAATCCAACAGCATATCAATGCATTCTTATTGCTGACTATGTAGTTCCTTTGTCCTTGACTTCTATTGGCCTGAAAAAGAGCTTTGCATGCTGTTTTATTTCACTGCAGTAACAAGGACATAGTCATAGATATTCTAAGATTCTCATATTTTGCAAACTTCCCAAGCTATTGAACTGACAAATATTTGGGAAAGGTTATGGAATCCAAAATGCCCATTGGGAATATGTGCTTCAAAGGGCACAGATATCAGCCTCGACTATACAAAAGTAATACCATCTACTGTGAAATTTTATTATTTACAGCTGACTCATGCCCAATTATTGTACAGGATGGAATTAGGATATTCATATCCTGAGATGGCAATATTAGAGAAAATCCAATCGAAATTCCTGAAAAATATTTTCCTGCTCCCTCACTGAGTCCTGGCGATGATGGTTCAATGACAAGCAGGGATCATAAAGGTCAAATAAGGCATCTGGATTATTTCTGGTTGACATTATTACACAACACAGATGGATTATCTTCTATGGGGAGAAGATAATTACAATTCCTCTTGGGAGAAAAGCCATTTCTAGGAAATTACATTTTTATGGCTTTTCCTGGGATATGCTTCTATCATTGGAGTTAGAACAGACCAGTGTAAATTTGAAACAAAGTATTCTAGATGTAGAATACCAGTTGGATTATGGGATGTATTTATTTATTAACGAGATCCCAAATTTTAAATCAACCAGTTTCCAAACAGGATCATTGTTCCAAAACTTAGAAAACCCTTATCCTTGGACCACTTTGAAGCTTTCCCACAGTTAGAAGTGTAGGAAAATCCCCCATGTTAAGTGACATTGCCTCTGTGATGCAGTGGTAGAAACTACAGCACAGCTCAGTTCTAGAATGACTCTTGTTTGCAACCTGCTTTCTAAATTCTGAGGGCAGTCTGATTTGCTTTATTTTTATTTGTTTATTTTATTTTTATTTATTTGAATTCCACCTTTATTATTATCATAAACAACCCAAGGCAGTAAATATATCCAATGTGTCTTCTTCTTCTTGTTTTTCCTTACAATAACAATCCTGTGAGGTGGGTTGGGCTGAGAGGGGTGACTGCTCCAAAGTCACCTTGTTGGCTTTCATGGCTAAGATAGGACTAGAACTCACAATCGCCTGCTTTCTAGCCTGGTACCTTAACCACTAGATCAGACTGGCTCTCTTTTTAAAAAGTTATATTTTATTTTACATTACTTATTAGACAAAAGGACAATCTGGGGCACTTAAGTGTTTCTAAACTTGTTAAGTGGGTAAAATCTGCGCTGCCATGAGCTAAGTGCTATTTCCACTTTGCTATTTGTTTCTTTTTTCTTTTTATTTTATGACCAGAATAAAATGTATTCACCACTCAAATACAGTCCTGTGCTTTGCATAGTCAGTATACCTTACAGAACTGCATGAGTTTTCCAGGGTCTCAGGGCTCAGATATGTATAAGATCTTAATGTCCAGAAAGCCTTAACCAGAAATTATCCTGCAAGTAACACTATCTCCTTATGTATACTTTCATAATCCTTGAGGGTTTATTTGTTCCAGGATAAAGAATTGCTAAAAATATTTTAGCTTGAATGTAGGTTGAAGATAGCTGCCATAAAATACGGAAGTATATCTTTTTAGATTCTTTGTCACACAGAAGATGAAAAGAAATACATGTTTGGTTAATACACTCAGTTTCTTTTATGTATTTGCTAAAGTAGAATGCTGACTCACATTTCAGTAGAACTTTCATATTGTTACCTCAGAAATGCATGTCCAGGTTTTTGGTATATTTAGTCATTTTTTAAAATCTTTGTTAAAACTGGCTTAATTTACAATTGTAATTGGTTTCACAACAGACACAATTTTAAACAAACTAAATGATAAGATTGAGATATAAGAAACCAGCTTTATATCTTTAGGAAGTGCCTAATTTGAGTTCTTAGGTTTTATACAGAGATGGAATATTTCTTCTCACTCTTTTCCATGGGCCCCCTACAGAAAAGATATAATTTTTTTCTGAAACACTAGCCCATTATTGAGACTCTGTCCCCTTTAAGTTTCTTAAATTTCTAGTTGCCTGATGTATATTTGTAAATAGCATGCATGTACACACCTTAGCAGAACATTAATACACTGAGAAATATCTATTATTGCATGCACTCAAGTAACCAGAGATCTATTTTATTTGCTCAGACATGTTTGATGGCCCAATCAATAACTGTGCTTCATTCCAAGCATCTCTGACCTCAAGGCCAGACTAGATATAGCAGCAAATACATCACTTTAAATTGCACAAACACTGGCAAATTATATGAATATTTAAGAAAAAAGTCAAAACCAGGACAGTAAGATAAAAAGAAAGGAAATTAACCCTTTGCTTCCCTATTACTGCTTCAATAAAAATTTTCTTCAGGTTCCAAGATGCAAAACAAATCCAGGGAATTCTTTAATATATGTTGTTTTAAGTTTTGGTACATCACAGAAACCTTTTTTTTTAACCCTGACTTTAGCATGACAAAACATTAACAACAATAGTTCTACTTAAGATCTGAAGGTTTAATGTTTCTCCTAACATGATCATAAGGTCAAATGGAACACTGATTTGCAAAATATAGTGATTTGTAAGACTTAAAATACTACCAAGAATTCTCAGATACAAATCAACCAAACCCTCCACTAAATTAAAATTTCAGTTTGAATATGAATATCATTGCAGATGAGTGTCAACATAGTCCTGTCCCTGTAATATATAAGAAGCTTATGACGCACTTGGATTTAAAGGACACATTGAATGAAAAAATGAATAGACATGAGCAGTTTGACATAACTCTATGAACATCATTTTTGGAAATCATAGCTGACCATTCTCCTATAGTATGTAACCCATAAATCATGACATTTGTACCCCCTTACAGTATACATTAAATTATAGTTTGGAGGTAAAACAAAATCACTGATAATATTAAAAAGTCTGTTGGTTATTTTGGCAATATAAAACAAGGCATCGCTTTAAAAAATACTATGATAATTGTTTATTAGCAAATGCAAAAACAAAACACACAAAACATGCAAAAAGCATTGTTACAGTTATTATGTGACTGTAAATGGCTTAAAATATATAACTTACAGTCATCTGTAAACTATGCACATGCAACATTGAACTGACATCTATTCTATCACATGTACATTTGTCTAGCTTTTAGACAGTCACAAATTTTAAGCCATTGAATGGGGAAACACAATAGGGTTTTTGTGGGTGCATGGATTCGTATTTAGGAATGCATGACTGAGCCAACTGAAAAGTTCCATCCAGCAGGGTTGTATAGTATCATAACACAAGCAAGCAATATGTAAGAGACTGTTGTGGGGCCTACATTATTGGAAATTGAAGCTCTTGAAATATGTTGCTTTGTTTACAAAACCCCACCCCACCCTCATTCAAAAGTCTTTCATCTCTTTCCTGTCTACAGCATTTATGTGGCCAGTCATTCATTTACAATGTTCTTCCTCTTTTTGGCTCTCTTCTAAGTGGAAGATAGATGAGACCACCTGAGTTTCCAGTTTCTGAAGCTACTTTCCTAATTTTACAGCAATGTACTTTAGACAATCTAAATGTATCTTTTGCCTTCATTTGTATTAGCAAGGTGGGATAATCGCCAAGTGACTTGAGTACATATTCTGTCATATCCCTGATCCATGTTCCTGGATGATGGAGCCCTTCTAGACACACATGCTACATCTTTGCTTTAATTCTTCATCTTAACTAATCACAAACTTCTTCAACTCTTTCCTTTGTATTCTTTAACACTTCAGCTGCATGCACCTGCTCTTCCCCAATGCTAAATAAATGTTTGTAGTTTAGTTTTTACTATTATTCATTTCAGCCGACATCCTTCCCATTTAGAGGTAGAGCATGATCAATCTTTCATCTTTTCAAAATTAGCATTAGTCTCCAAACCACATTTCTCTTAGAAGTATCTGAAATATCTGCAACACAGGAATGGTGGTGTTACATGCAAAGGTCATTAAATGTAAGGAATCAGATAAAGTCGACCTTGTCTTTCATGTTCTTGATGAATTTTTCAGTGCATCTCTAAAAATGAAGTCTGCTGCTCAAATGTGAGTATAATTCTGCCATGCATTTTGAAAGGCTTAAATGTGGAAGCCGTATTTGCCTTTTGCCTCCTAGTTGTGGGCAATCAACAATGTATGTTGGAAGTAGAGGCATACTTGGAAGGAAATAGTTCTTACAGTAAGGATTTTAAGTCATCACAAATAAATCAGCAATCAATTGCTAGTTGAATGGCAATATATCATACTAAGAATGTCCGCAACAGAATCTCCTCTTATTGTAATATCAATTATTCTTGTTTGAAATCTTCTAACCAAGCTCATTGTGTGATGGAAGAAATATATGAACTGAAAGAGCAATTTCAATTTCTTGAATGGGTGAGAGTTTCATGCTTTGTTTTGTTGAATGCATGCCATTTCTGAATTTAACATAATCTGCCACTTTTTATGAAATCTAAAAATCTTAATGATGCTGTGGATCTTCTTCTTTTTCTCATGCTCCTTCAGCAACTATGACTTGTCAAAACATTTTATGGACTGTCGCACTCCTTTTAATCCAATTTCATATCAGGAGGAACTGCACCAAAAAGTCCTTGGCTTTACTTTATTCTGTAACAACATCAAAATGTCTTCCTTTAATCTTTCACTAACAGTTTGGGTTATTGTTTTAATTGCTTGCATTTCCCCCCTGCACTACCAACACATCAATATTGTACGTTGAGGAAAAATTGAAGAACATTCTGCATTGTTTGAAAGAAATATTCCAACTGTTTTCTAGCAGCAAGGATTTCTGTATCAGTTGAAAATCAGGAAATGGATTTTAATGGGCATGTCTTTGTGTTTTCTTTTCACAGTTATTCAAGCATTCTTGGAAATCATGTTTTAGTTCACAGACTATAAAAAAATTACATCAAACTGTGGCTAATACTGTGTAGAACTGCTTTCGTTCATTGAATACCTAACTGTATGGAGAACATGCTTGTCCCTGACCACAATGTAGCCATTTGTTTATATTAAATATAATATTTGTTTATATTAAATAAATAAATTTAAATTTAAATAAATAAATATATATATATATAATTTGTTGGGTTTCTCCAGCTAGGATTTGCTTTCTAATAGATACTGTAATCTATAGATCCACTGTTAAATATGACAAAAGCTTCTTAATTTTTTCCTCCTATAGGAATGTCTTTTTATACAGTACAGCAGAACCTTGATTCCTTTAAAAGTTATTTGTCACAAGAGTTAAGCCATCTCATATTTCTGGATGATTTAAAATAACATTTTTTAAAAGGCAAAAATCACACAGCAGAAAGAAAATACAGACTAGGGTATGGCAAAAGAGATTAAGTATAAAATTATAGAAGGAACATAAGATGCAGTACAACATATATTATTGGAACATGGTGTGTGAATTGACTGTCCAAAATCTAATTCATGATGATACATTAAACATTTCAGCCTGTTGTCCCTTGATGCAATGCAGATTCTGTACAGTTAACTTTGAGGCAAAGCAAATCTTTTTCTATTTAATGTATGCTGATCAATTAGAACAGGTTTTAGGATAACAAAATATCTTGGGTATATGTCATGTTGATTCTCATACTCAACTAATGGGTCTGATTTGAAGAATAGTATACCTTACAAGAATTCTATCTTGGAAAGCCAAAGGCTTAATGATGAAATTGTATATGAGTTACACATATTTGTAATCCTATTGAGTGCATCATAAACTCATTTGTGAATTTGCTGGGGAAAAATACTAGTGTTTATTTTACACTTATTTTCTAAGTATTGTTTAATTTCAGGATGTAAACAGATAAACCTTTGGGGAATGTTATCATTTGTTTCATTATACAGTTAGTCCTCAACTTACGACCACAATGGAGCCCAAAATTTTTGTTGTTAAGTGAGAAATTTGATAAGTGAGTTTTGCCCCGTTTTACGACTTTTCTTGCCACATTTGTTAAGTGAATCCCTGTAGTTGTTAAATTAGTAACATGGTTGTTAAGTGAATCTGGTTTCCCCACGGACTTTGCTTGTTAGAAGGTTGCAAAATGGATCACATGAACCTTGGGACACTGCAATGGTCATAAATATGAGTCAGTTATCAAGCATCCAAATGTAAATCATGTGACCATGGGGATGCTACAATGTCTTAAGTAGAGAAAATTGTCATTCTTCAGTGCCATTGTAACTTCGAAAGGTCACTAAACGAACTGTTGTAAGTTGAGAACTACCTGTATTCTGAAATCTATATTGTACCATGAGCCACATTTTATGGATGTGGCATATGTTCATGAGGGTGGTGTTATACATGGCTGTCTGGCAGCCATTTTGAAAATACGTCTTCTAGAAGTATGCCAATCTGCTCACACTATCTTTTTTACATTCCAACTATATCTTCTATATGACCAAATACAAATTGTCATCTATAATGATTGTCTTACAATGGAATATTATAAGGAGAAAATTCTTATGGCAGGTAATGCATTCATGGGGATCTAAATCCTACTACTGTACATGTTTAGTTTCCCCAAAACACATTAGAGAGAACAATTACTTTGTAACACAGCATATACGTTCCATATAGACTATATCCGATTAAAATCTTCAATATTTCTAGATTTGTCTTAAAGATGTCTACTTTGATTGGCACAGCTACAAAAATATGAAATAATTCAAATGGTTTGGCCTTGATTCACTATGGCATTACATGTTATTGGAGAATATGGCTTTAGGTTAAATAATTAGCAAATCTGAATCTCTTTACAGCATTAATACCTTGAAACAGTTCACCAAGTACAAGAAAGAGCATGGAAGAAGGGCCAGCAATGAGTTCTGTGGAAGCCTCTTCCCCCCCGATTTAGGAATGGGTGAATGGACATTAGAGAGGGCTTGTCATTTTCCGTGGGAGGATTATGAGCATCTCTCACACTCACTTTATCCACCCTTTCCTTTGCATGGTATTGCTTACAGTTTACTCATCTCTAGTCATTTACACGCCACTTGGGGAAGGTGAGGAGAACGAAGGTGAAGAGAGAGGTGAGGCAGCAGATACTTTTCTCTCTGTGTTTCCATCTAATGATTCTCCAGATATTTGCAGCCCAGATATAGTAGCTGTAGCTCTGTATAAATCCATACATCTTCAATGTACAGCCAACTAGTAAGGTGTAGATGATTAGAGTCTGTTAAATGAATCAGCTTCTTTTGAAAAGAATTAGTAATTTTAATCCCTCCCCACATTCCCCTTGACACTGGTTGTCAACAGTGATAATAATATACAAAATATATTTTTCAGGAAGACATTGCTCATTTATGCAAGGCAACAATGCATGAAGCAAGCCCTTTCCAAAATACATTTGGGAGAGAAATACGTGGCTTAATTCAGGGTAAAATTTCACCCAATCTATGTTTTTTGGTTCATTCTTTTTTCATTCCATCTCTTGCACTTGTAGTTCTAAGCAGAGACTTTACTCGTAGAACAGGTAGTATCATTTTGTTATGGTTTAATTCTAAAGTCATGCAGTAAGAGACACATTTACTGCTTTCATCTATAATTCTCAACAGCCACAAAGCTTTGTTTTATCATAGCTATTCTATCAGATATTTAACAATAATGCTTTATAAAGAACAATTTCTCAAGCAGCCTCATCTCTTGCATCTGCTGTCTCTCACTAAAACATGTATGTTTTCTCAATTTCTTATGGCAAAAGACATAGTCAACTTATCCATTTGCCAAAGGAGATTTGAAATACTTATCATCTGGAAAATATTTCAAAGGAAAAATCTTGCATCGCATCACATTGAGGTGCCTCAACGGTGCTTACATTGCTATGTATCCAACGTGATCCAGGCACAAAATGATTCCCATGCTGTATCTACAGAATGCGATCTATCATTATAGCTGACACGTTGGCCTGATTAGTATGCTGTGCCTAATGTTGGTACAGAGTATGTGTAGGAAGCAAAAGGACAGCACTGCAGTAATTATAGGTAGCACTGCAGTATTTCAGCCCTGGGATGCTTGACAGAATTCAAGGAGAGTCTGCTGTGACTCTCATTACTGTAGTTCTAAGGGGCACTCTATTCATAAAGGGGAGCCTAAGCAAATGCCACCTTTGTAGAAGCTAACTTTCTTTAAATAATTTCTTTCACATACTGTACATACAGAACTTACATTTTAGGAGGGGATATATTGGCTATCAGGAGTAGTAAAACAATTTGCATCTGTGACTTGCAGACAGATTAAAAATATATGAAAATAAGGAAGTACATGGTTTCAGATGGAACAAATATCTACTTCCCAATTGCATAGGCTTTATTTGGGCCAACTTTTTAAAATGATTGATAATGATGATAATAGCAATGATGATTGCTATTATGGCCATACTATGTTTTCCTGTAACTGTTTCTTTTCTTCCTGTTTTGAAACTATGTGGCCTGTTAAAATCAGTAATTTAGGACAATCTTAATAGTTTCATTTGTAAGAGACCTTTGTGTGTGTGCTAAAACTGCTAATAAGCATCCCCCTAGGTGAAGTCATAGGATTAAAAGGAGAAACTTTCTGGAGGAAGTTTTACCCCCTGTCTCATTTCTTTTTTCTTTTCTTTTTAAATGGTTATTACTTTAACAACACGTTCACCTCCTTGGATCATACATGCTCCTTCCTTGGGCTTCCTTTGTCTTGCTTCGCAGGGGCCAGCACAAGCAGTGGAGATCTTTACTTTCCTTGCAGCTCCGTGTAACATTTTTTCAGTACTAAAATCCCACATATTTTCATTTGACTTTCAGACTGCTGTCACATGGTCAGGGTTTTCTTGAATTTCAATACATTCAATTTCTTCTCGCTCCTTTCGTTTGGCTCGTTTCTTTTTCTTGTGATGTTTTTTGGATGGTGGGAAGAATGTTAGGAAGACAGGTAAAATAACAAAACAGTGCAGAAGTGTGCAACTGCCAGTGAGCAGCAAGCATTTGAACAGTGTGAAGGTCAAGTTTGAAGGCACAAAAAGGAGGGGGACCAACCCAATAAGAAAAGATGTAACATTTTGCAAAATTGCTGTTCCATGTTCTTGGAGTGAACTTTTTATACACTGAGTTCTGGTATGCTCAGTTGCTAATACAAATGTATAAAGCAGGGGTGCACAGTGATCTATGGAAAAATTCAAAGTGTAAATAAGGCACAATATAGAAATGCAATCCATGTCTACATTCCATAAAGTCATCAAGCCCAGGACGCCCAACTCTATTGAGGTGACAGTGAGAATTAACCAGAAATTCCCCAGAGGGTGAATAACAAGGAAGAATGTAAGTAACAAGACCAGCAAGATGCCAAAACTTGAGATCAAGACAGGCATAATTACTGAGAGGCTGTACTGGTCCATGAAGACAAACGTAGGGTTAAAGACAATGAACTTGATGCTTTGTTTCAGGGACAACGGTCTGAGTTTCTCCAATAATTCTATAACATCGCTTTGCGTTTTTTCACTAGTCCTAGCTACAAGATACATACGGGAAGCAATAATGTTATTTCCATTCGCAGACTTGGAGAAAATGATATCATTTTTAAAGTGCTGAAACTCAGACTTTCTTAAAAAGGAGTTTTGGAGAATGCTAAGGAAGTCACTTTTATTGGTTGCACTGATATTCCCCACTCTCAGATACTGGTAATATTGCTGAAGCCAGGATAGTGTGTTGAAGCCTTCAGTCAGTTTCTTTAGGTCATCTTGGACAGTACCATTCCAGTACTCAAGAGGCTCATAGATGTAAAATCCTATCACTGGGCTATAATTGCTGAAGTACTTCTGTTGAATAACAGCATAGGAGACACTCGGAGAATCACTAGAAAGCAAATTGATAATATTGACCCCATCGCTGATTTGCAGGCAGCCCATAAAGGAGAAAGAAGCATAAATGAGATACAGTATCACCACAAATGGCTTAACATAGATATTAGTGATCCATTCATTGTAATGCTCCCTTACAAAATGCTGGATGAAATGGTTCTGGTATGGGTCAGTCTCATGATGAGAAGACTGCTGGTGCCCATCGCTCATCATGGTTTGGAACCAAACGGGTTTCCTTTCCAGATACTCTGCAGAGGGGATTTTACAGCAGAAGATACTGTGGTAACGATTCTGCTCCAGCTGCCCAGCAAACACGAGGCAGGACCCAAAGAAAGAGAAGATGTAGAAGTAGTTCAACAGGATGGAGATGCACATGTTCTGGCAGAAGACTTTCACGGCCTCCATGTTGGTGAAGGGACTGGCACCCATGCCAAAGGCAATGAAGTACAAGGAGCTTGTCATGGTGTAGGAAACCATTACATCTGAATAGGCATCTGCAACCCTGTCTTTAAATGGCAAATTTTCTCTGGTTCGACGCCATCCTGACAGAAGCTCAAATACTCCTTTGGTTCCATGACCTAAATAAGGATAACAAGGAAATACATTAATTTGTTTTCACTGAACATCACATTTTATTTTTTAATTAATTCTATTTAACAGACTAACTGAGGTGGAAGGGATCTTGGAGGTCTTCTTAGTTCAAGCCCCTGCTCAAGCAGAAGACCCTGTAGCATTTCAAATATATAAATGTCCAATTTATAACATAACTTTTAACTTTTTGTTAACCTTTAAAGTTAAATTGTTAACTTTTAACAATTTATAACTGATTCAATTCAATCATTTATTAGACTGTGTAACAAATTTTCAAAAAATTTCTGTTTCTGGTTTCAAATTATTGATTTCTGGTTAACTGAGCAGCAAGTACATAGAAAATAGTCGTTAGACCCCCGAAACATGGCTTTTGTGGCTGAGGAGCAAGGAGAGCGCTTTCATCAGGACATGCAGCATTTTGAACGTCGCTACCAGGGAACCTA
>JANHFJ010003660.1:103043-115772 GCA_032468195.1 Cerberus rynchops
GAAATGTAATTCTTCACTGCCATCTAATGGTTGTTTAGATTTTTGTATCCCATATCTGATAACACTATGGTGAAAAGAACAACACATTCTGATATAAGGTTGGCTTTGATTGTGAAAAGGATACTTTTAATAGATGGAGTCCACCTTCATTCTTGAGGAACATGGAAAGTTATTGTGTACATGAAGCTACATACATATTTGTCTCTGTATTTAGAAGTAGATGATTTAAAAAATATTACAGAATGCTTTAAGCATGTGCCATTACAATGCTCAGATCTGCCCACTTTTTCTACAAAATAGAATTACTGGTATCAACCAATAATTTTTCCCTGACATTTCCAGTAAGTATGAAAATAATCCCTCTTTCTTCAATACGCCATCATCAGAACATTCATTAATACGATTCTAATACAAATTTATTGTGGTGAAAGACTCATAATTGTTGTCAAAGTGTTATTAAAACAGCTATTAAAGGCATAAAAATCATGGTTTAAGCATGCCATCAACTGTATTTCACTCAGATATGCTCTTGCTAGTAGTACAAAAACCCTGGATGCAATTCAAAGTTCTTGATGATATAAAGAGATGGTTTCAGAAACAGATAGAAATTGAAATTTCAAGACTGTAAAATGAAAACTGGATTCCAGAAACTGATGCTGACAATACACTGATGTAGGTTATTTATATCAGTACTAGGAGCACCACCTCTGCATTTTCATTCCTCGTTGCAACATGCTTTAGTAGTCATGAACATCTATGGCTTCTTCCTTTGCTCCCTTCATGGAGCAAACACAAAAATGTTTCTTTTTTTCTGCTCTCCTGAGTTTCACGGGGATCATAGTGTGGTTCAAATTCAGCTACAGGTGCCGTAGTGGGCCAGTATAGCCAGCAGATCATTGAAATTACAAAGAACTATCAGAAAAAGATTCTGGAAGACCAAGAAGTCTAATCTACTTCCCTAGTTCTTGGAAGAATAAAAGAGATAGGAGAGAAGACACAAAACACAACACACAAAGCATCTCAAGGTGTTTCTGATAATTATGTATTTTTAAAAACACATTTCTCTGTTGTCACAGTCAAAAATAACATTAGTGACTTAATTAGAAAAAGTACAAGGAAGATATCTACACCAGAAAGATAAAAACAATCAAGAAAACGATAGTGTGTGTGTGTGTGTGTGTGTGTGTGTGTGTGTGTGTGTGTGTGTGTGTATTAGTAAGACCAGCAGTGGTAACACCACATCAGGGGAAATAAGAGATTAAACATGTAGCAAAGGAAGCAGATTGTGTGCAAAATCATTACTTTCTTTATGATTTGTTTGGAAATCTACCCTTCAGAATTTTTGTAAAAAATATTTTTTTCCTTTCTAAATCTATAACTACTAAAATCCTCTGGTCTGTACTTGTAATCTTCAGTTTAGTGATACAGCGCATCACAGGGCAATGAGTTTTGAATCAACATACCTCAAAAGGGGTAAGCTTACAGAATGCCTGCAAAATCAAGGATCTAGGATTGCCATGGGACTAGACTTTGGCATAGTTGTATCTGCTTCAGTGCTGCTATGCCAGCACACTGCTGCGGTCAGCTGCAGATATGTGATCATTATTTCCAGCACTCCCTGCCAGCTTCCCACAAGCAAAATTAAAATTAACGGGGAAGCCAGTTGGAAGTTGTTCCCACTGCCACTTTTTTGCTCACCCATAAGCATGCCGTTTCTCTCTTTATGTAAGTATTGATTTATTATTGATGATGGGCCAGTGGAGTAGAGATTGTCTAGTATATTTTTAAACTGACCAGAAGTTTATATAAGGAGTTGAATTAATTCTTTATACCTTTGTTTGCTTTATTGCAGAACCATAGCAAAAGTAGTCATGACTCAGCCACATGATTAAGAATGGATTTACAAAGAACACAGTATTTCAGTCAGTATAGTAACAAAACCACAATGGTGTGTGAGATTTTTGAAGATCAAATGTGAAATTGTAGAATGGAGATACACAGCTTGCCACGAACTTGTTTTCTTTAGTGGAACTAATATAAAAAGAAAATCAGGAACAAAGTCTCATATGGTAAGAGGCAGAACTTGGTGACGCTTATTATTCTCATTTGAGAAACATATGGAATTACACTTCTTTTTTTTTTTGCTTAGTGCATCACTTCATTTACTTAAAAACAAATGGCCCATTTAATAATCTTTGCTGTATGAACAGATAATTTTGTCTAGTGTGGAAATGAAATGGGAAAATATGAATTCCATTTGCTCTTATTTCAAGTTCAGATTTATATAGGTGACTTCTGGTGCGTACTTCTAAACTCTGTTCTGCTTACCTACTTTTAACTCAGATAACATCTAGTTAGGCCGCCCTTCACCATTTGTCCTCTTGGCTTTTGAATATCTACAGACATCAAAAATAATTTAATAAAAGGAACTGTATTTTGAAAACATTTGATCAACTAAAAAGAGCTGAGACCTACTTACAGAATTGGAATGTCTTGTATCCTTGTAGATGTCGATAGGTATACACTCGGTTCCGTGCCTGACTGAATAATAGAATGCCAGAGTTGGAAGGGACCTTGGAGGTCTTCTACTCCAACCTCCAGCTTAAGCAAGAGACCCTACACCATTCCAGATAAGTAGCTATTCAGTCTCTTCTTAAAAGTTTCCAGTGATGAAGCACCCACAACTTTTGAAAGCAACCCATTCTAGGTTGATTCTCTCCTTGATTAATTTCCATCCGTTGTTTCTTGTCTTGCCTTCTGGTGCTTTGGAAAATAGGTTGACCCCCTCTTCTTTGGGGCAGCCCCTCAAATATTGGAACATTACTATCATGTCACCCCAATCCTTGTTTTTACTAGATTAGACATACCCAATTCCTGCAACCATTCTTCATATGTTTTAGTCTCCAGCCCCCTAATTATCTTTGTTACTCTGCACTCTTTTCAGAGTCTCAACATCTTTTTATAATAGGGTGACCAAAACTGGATGCAGTATTCTAAGTGTGGTCTTATTAAGACTTTATAAAGTGATACTAATACTTCATATGATCTTGATTCTATCCTTCTGTTAATGCAACCTAGGATTGCATTGACTTTTTTTTTTACTGCTGCTACATACTGTCCACTAGGACTCCAAGATCCCTCTCACAGTTACTGCTATTTCACCTAATCTGTACCTATACATTTGTTTTTTCTTGCTTAAATGTAAAACTTTATTTTTCTCTACTCTGAATCTTATTTTGTTAGATAGGGCCCAAAGATCAAGTCTGTTGAGATCCATCTGGACTTTGTGCCCATCTTCTGGAGTGTTGAATGTTGACTATTCCTGCCAGTTTAGTGTCATCTGCATGAGGCCCCTTTCTATTATCTCATGTAAATTGTTTATGAAGATGTTGAAGAGTACTGGGTCTAAGACATAACCTTGGGGCACCCCACTACTTATTTCCCTCTATGTAGATGTAGTTCCATTTAGGGACTATATATTGAGTGTGATTTTGTCAAACAGTTACAAATCAATCTGGTGGTGATGCTATCTATCCCACAATTTAGTTTGCCAAGAAATAGATTGTGATATACTTTGCAAATGCCTTAATAAAATCCAAGTATACTATGTCCACTGCATTTTGCTGGTCTACTAATTTAGTCACTTTGTCAAATAATGAAATGATTGTTTTGACAAACCCATGTTAGCTTCTGGTTATAACTTTGCTTGCTTCTAGGTATTTGCAGATCTGTTGCTTAATTATCTTTTCTAGGATTTTCCAGGTATTGATGCCAGGCTGATTGATGGGCTTGTTTTGTTTCCTATTTTGAAGATGGAACTACATCAGCCCTTTTCCAGTCATCTGATAGTTCTGTGGTGCAAGGATCCAATCAGGATTCAGCTGAACAATTAGGATCAAGCAAAAAAAATCAGAAATCAGCATTCCAAAAATGACCAGTGAGAAGCCAGCATGAACAAAATAACAGAACAACATAGCTGAAAGCTACCTTGTAGGCCAGTGGCGGTGAACTTACGGCATGTGTGCCAGAGGTGGCAGTCAGAGCCCGTCACCCCAGCTCAGCCTCACTGTGTTTCTCCATGGCATTTCTCGCCATTGTTTGCACGTTAACAGAAGTTTTCCTGCAACAACGAAACAGAAACTCACAACGCTCACAAAAGAAAAAGATCTCACCTCTTGCAGAGCTGCTAGTGTTGTGATGCCCCGATTCTTCGCCAATCAGCTGGTCTTTGGGTTTCCAGCACACGCATGCCTTGAGGTTTGGGCATTCAGTCCCTAAAATGCCATCACTGTTGTAGGCCATCTAGTTCAATTCCCTGACCAAGCAGGAGATCCTATACTCTATACCAAAAGATCAATCAAGAATCAACACCACCAAAACAACCAATAATGACTGGGCACAATGAAAGAATTAGTCATAAAACAGCCCTCACCAACCTAAACCAATAGGAAACCATCTTGGTTAAAGATCAGTCAGAACTCTGGACACCTGGTTATAAAGGACAGGAGCCCAGTCAGTCCCTCCTCAGCTTCTTTAGTCTGTGCAGCAAGTATACAGTAGTACAGTAGCTTCCTCTGAAGACACCAGTGATAGTTGTTGGCAAAACGTAGGAAATCTGATTTCTAGAGCATAATTATTATATCCTGAAGCTCAGCACTGTTCAATACATACTCCTTACCTGTGAAAGGTACACCAGAATGCAATTGTTCATTTTACCTTGAAACACCAATTTGCTAGGTAAAAATAGTAAATATATCTATTTGTTTAACAGATACACTTATTGGAGAGCATATCTGAGACAAAGAAGATATCCTTTCCTCATTAAGACTCTTTTGGAGAGTCTGGAAGAGAGCTGGAAGCAGAGGTGAAATTCAGCAGGTTCTAGCAGATTCACTAGAACCGGTAGTAAATTTGCTAAGCAGTTTGGAGAACTGGTTGTTAGAAGAAATCTCCTTTTGTTTTTTTCCACTTTACAGGGTTAATCCTGTAAGGAAGGCAGGCATAAAACATTCTGGTGTTGTTTCTAGTACAATCTTTATTACTCTGCTTACAGAAACTGCCCACCCAGTCACATGACATCCCAGCCACGCCCACCAAGCCATGGCCACAGAACAGGTAGTAAAAAAATTTGAATTCCACCACTGGCTGGAAGCATTTCCATCTCTGAGCCTATCTTGAACTGCTTTGGAGTCCTTTAAGGGTTAGCAAGGAAAACCAATGCCTCTGCCAGGAGTAATTGACAGCCTGCAAGCTGACTAAATACTGAATGGGATCGAGTGCGGCAATATTTTGCACTTCTTGGTGTTGGCAGCTGGAGAACAAGTGAGCATGTTGTATTTGCATAGCTAGCTGGCTGCAAAGAGCTTTTCTGCAGAAGACTGATAAAACCAGTGGAAAGTAATCTTTTTTACTGCTACCCATGCTCAACAAATCCATAATCCCTCACATAGTGAGTGATAAGCTCCATGTTTTGGTATATGACTCAGAAGTCATTCATATCTTTAAACCATATTGATCTTTGTACTGTAATACCATATCCAAAAATGAATATTAAACCAAAACAAGGCAATAGTAGGAAATCCCATATCGTATGAGTCTATTTCTGCATACCATTTTATATTTTCAACAAAATAAAATTTATCACCAATTTTTTTCAAAGGATTCCCTTGGATGTCCAATAAAAAAAACACCTTTTGCTGAAAAATCTTATCTAAAAATAGTATGAAATGATCCTTTGTGCTCCTAGTTATTTCTTAATACAGAATATCCCAGTTGTTTATTCCAGAATTCTTAGAGATAGCTAATATCTACTTTAATAATATTCTTTAACTTTTTGTTTAAATATACTATAGATTTAGAATTTATCCAAAATACTTTTAGATAAATTTTAGATAGGTGCATTTAGATTTTAGATAGATGTACAGGTATCAAAATCAAGTAATGATCTTAGCACTTAGGATAGGAATAGGAAGTCAAACTGTGCATCAAAGGCTCTTCAGAAAATTCTATCTTAAATAATTTTGGGAGTATTAAAGACTGGAGCAATCCTTGTTCTAAGGAGAGACTAATCTACAGAGCTGGCTGGAGAAGAACAAGACTCATGGCTCTCATTCTTCTTACTTTATGGAAGGGAATATAAGCAAGAATATCTCCCAGGAAGAACATACTGGCTGGGCCAATTCAGATAATAAATCTAATTCAACTCCATTACATTATGCAAAAATGTATATACCATACTTGTTAATTACAGCATCAACAGACAAGATCATTACTTAACTTATGAGTGATCCAAAGTTGTAACTTGACCATTCTACTGTATTAGACAGAAGGGATCCATACTAAACAAAATCCAAGCTTCAGAACAACTCCATTTAATTCACTCTGTGAACTACAACCTATAGTGAAGTGACACAAAGGAAGCAAGACTAAATACCTGATCTGGATTCAGCAGCAACAATAAATTCCTGGACACAAAGCATTACTGATTCTAAAATATTGTGTGTTGTGAGTTTTGAATTTTCTTTGCTATTTGTGGTTTATTGTAAATCCCTATATATCAGCCTTGAATTGAAATACTGGTCTCGGAGGATAGACAGATTTGCAAATAACAAACTTACAATACAGCATTTCATTCCCACAATACTTATTTTGTCAGAATTCAAATTGTTATTAATAAGTCAATGTGGTTTAAACAGCTGTCTTGCTTTTTTCATTTGGAAAGTTGATATTTTATAAAAACAGACAGATAAATTACTGTTCATATATATTCAGATCATGTTAGCCCTCTTCTTCCAATGAGAAATTGCCTATTCTTCATGAAATTTTAATATCCACTTTTCTGGTAGAAAGTGGCTTTCAGTTCTGATCCCTGAATCCTACTGCCAACCGCTATGATTCCTTCTTCTACAAAGAAACCACCAAGGAATTTAATAGCAGCATTAGATTTCAGTTTCATTCAAGATGGATGAATCTTTACAACTCAAACGGATAATAAGAGATCAAGGTATCAAGATTCAGGATGAATGAATCCATGCAAATTGAATATCAGTGGAACAGGCTGCCACCTCAGGAAATGATTATTGCTACAGGGCTTCAGATAGAAGGCTTTAGTTATCAACTAAAGAGATTCTGCTGGATCCTGCACTCTGCAAGGAATGAGATTAGTTGACCTCTAAGATGCCCTCTCACCATGACTCTGTGATTGCATTTCAATTCCAGTTTTTAAGGCCTTGTTTAATTTGCTCTCTTCCTTTAGAACTTTGGAGATAGAATACATGCTAAAGAAAGACATAAATAAATAAGACAATATATTTTTCTCTCAGATTCCAAGTCTGAATTGACTGATATAAGAATATTCTCTCTTCACCACAGATAGAACTAGCAATATTTGCAAGGGAGGGAAGCATCTTAAAAATTGTGATAATGGTAAATCTACAATCAAAGTTTTGCCCTCTGTATGTGCATATGTGAATGATGCACATACAAAAGAGGCAAATATTCAATCACACAATCATAGCTACTATCAATACAGTTTCTGGTTGGTTCCAGTAAAATTGTTAGCTACATTGATACAGATGAATTTATTATCAAAGCACACATGCTTTATTTTTTTATGTTAAGAGACTTGGATGCTTAATATAAGAGCGTTCTTCTGCTGCCACTCCAGAATGCCAGCTGTCCATCCTCATGATAGTCGGAAGAAAGCATTAGTTTACACTAGAGATATGAACCATGTTAGACTTAAAATAGGATTCATTCCTTAAGGAATATGCCAACCTAATTTAGCAAGCTGGATTATACTGTAGGTGACCTTGCATTTAGCACATAATATACTTCCTCTCCTGTCTATCATGGGATTTAGTAATTTAGTTTTTGAAAAGGTCAGCTTTGAACTTTAGCCTATTAATCCAAATGAAGGCAATTCATTGTTGGCTAAGTGATTGTTTCAATTTACTCTTGAGGGCACATACTTCATCCCTTTAAGCTGGTTAAAGTTGTCAGTAATAGAAACAATAAAAGCAATATTAGGGCATTGCTGGCAGATTCACAGGATCAGATGAAGAGAATGAAGAGATGCGTAAAAACCTATGAAGATAAAATAGGATCATTTCATTTGCAGATCACTTCTAAACAAGTTCCTCCATTAACTTGCAGTCTTCAGTAAACCCAAGTAATTTCAGTTCTTTGATACCAACAGTGCATTTTATATCAAATAACTCAAAAGTTTACTGAAACAATGAAAAGTCACATTTATCACATTTAGGACTAACATTAGTACCTGTGTTACCCTGGAAAAGGGTCCCTTGATTTGATGCATGTGCCTTTGACAGAGGAACCTTATAAATGTACATCATTGATATCACAGTAAGAGGACTGACAAACTCTCAGTAAGAATTGCTTAGTATAGTGGTAATACCCATTGTTATCACTTAATGATGGAAAATAATCATAACTAAATATAATGAAGTTCTCATCATTTGAAGTAAGAACCAAAGCTCTATAAATCTAATATTATACATGTATGGTCCAGCGCTATTTCATTTTGTAGAGGAGGTGCTTTCGAATGGTAAAGGCAAGTGTTCTACCTCAATACCATTTGTCAAAGGCATTGAGGTAAGCTATTTTGATTTGCTCCCATGAAAAATGCCTTCAGCTCCAATACAAACAATAAAAGTGGGACATACGTAGCTTGTAGAGTCACATTAAATTACTCTTTATCCAAGTCTCAATCACACTGGAGCCTCCTGCTGAAGGCAGAGACCCACTATAATCCACACAATGCGAGGTTACAAAATGTGGTAAAGGAACAAAAACAAAGCTCTACTTCAGTTTCCAATTTATTGGAAATTAGATAATAGTCTTTGCAGTAGATTCCTGACCAAGAACTGTTTTAAGCTAGTTTCCCTGAAGATCAAAAGTTTAGGTGATACAATATTTAGAATTTTTAGAGATATAAAACTATTTGTTCCATCAATAGTAATGTGGCAGGAAATATACATAACAGAAGATGAACACTTTGACAAACAATATTTTGCAGCAGAAGTAAATAAGGCAAAATATTTATTCTTCTATTTATTTAAATCTAGCATATATTTTAAAGTTTAAAAAATAATGAAGTTTTTTTTTATTAAAGTAGATACCCAGTTGCATCGATGTATTCTCAAGTTCAGGGTCAGATACAATTTTTTAGAAAAAGTAAATATTTTAAGAGTTAAGCAAAAGTATTGTGTAAACACTTGGTAAAAAAATTAGACAAAATAATATTCAGGTGATATATGGGACAATTGTGACTAATCCCCACGATTATAAAATACAATGTTACATTATGGAAATTTCAATGCTTCTGGTTACCATTGTTAAGTAAATCACCACAGGTCATTAAGCAAAGACACCACAGTGTCTCCAGTTGTAAAGTTCTGCCAGCTTCTTCACTGATTTTGCAGTCAAATGATTGCAAGATGCTGCAATGTAATGGTGAGCCAAGTACCAATCACTCAGGTCACAATATTTTAATTGTGGGGATGATATAACCAATATAAATATAACAATTGGTCATAATTATCACTTGTTCTCACTGTTACAAATTTAAAATGTCACCAAATCAATAGTTATTAAATGAGACCATCTTAATTTATCAAAACTAAGAATTAGTAGAAATATTTTATGTATACCTCCGAATGTGGAAGGATGAGGGATAACTTATAAAAAAGAATAACTATAGTATAACATTCCATTTATTTTAGAAGGTTAAATGAAATGAATAGAAAATATTCAATATTTGGATAAATTATAAACAAATTCTGAAACAGCATTAAATAATAATGAGAGAAGACTTATTAAGCACTTATACCAAGATTTTGTAATTAAATCGATTAACATCTTTGATGATACAGACATAGTTTTATAATCAGAATAGAATAGGCCTTGAAATTGTGGAAAATGGGTCTATATAAAACAAATGACTTTGTTTTATATAGACAAAAAAGATTTTGTAACTGTCCAGTTTGAAGAAATCACTGATTATTTTGCATAAATCAAACATATAATTTTTTTAAAAATATACAGATATTTCTTAGAAATAGATAACTGTAAACTAGGTTTGAAATAAGTCTAGAAGTCAGATTTAGGCAAGGAAGTGGATTATGCAATATGATAATCCCTGTAAGAGTCTGGAAAATTTACTGGAATTATGTTTTTAAGATCCTACATTGCTAGCATATAATCCCTATTATTTATAATAGAGAGGCAGTTTGTTGTAGTGGTTAAGGCATCAGGTAGAAACTGGGAGACTGAGTTCCAGTCCCAGTTTATACCTTATGCCCAAAGCTAGCTTGGTGACCTTGGGCCAGTCACTCAATCCTAGGCAATGGCAAACCATTCTGAAAAACCTCATCAGGAAAATTGCAGGGACTTGTCCATACAGTCTCTGAGAATAACACACAACTGAATAGAAGGGGGAGAAACCCTTATAAGTAGCTCAAATATTAAATGGGGTACTAGAGGCTTTATAATAAAAAAAAATGACTTACTTTCATTTTTGATGGGAATTCAGTTTGGTATCAAAATTTTGGAAGTGGTATTTCATGAAAAACTAACTGAAACAAACAAATATTGTACCGGAATGAATGCTTTTCAAATGTAGACTTATTATATATATTTGGTGAAGTTACAAAGCAAAAATATTATGGTTTACTCATTTGTAATCATAGTCAGTCATCCCAAAGGTGCTTTTTTTAAGAGGCAACTGGGCTTTTTGATTTTTCTTTGAAGACGTTTCACTTCTCATCCAAGAAGCTTCTTCAGCTCTGACTGGATGGTGGGGAATAGAAGGATTTATACTCCTTGCAGACAGCTGGTCATTTGCATTCTTTTGCATTAATATGGTTATTTCTATTTCCCTGTAGTGTCCAACTTTCAACGTTCCCTGTCATGTTTTTGTTTTCCTAATCAACATTTTCCCACAAAAAGATTTCTGACTTTTAAAATCAAAAAGATATATGGTGTTATATAAAATTTTAAAAACTCTTAGACTGATTATTGTAACTAAAATCTTACTTCAAACCAATCTAGCCCTTTAGACCTTTATAACTTCTCAAAACCCAGTGTTCTAACCATTCTTTTGCTATTTCAAAATAAGAATGTTTTAAGCCCTAAAACTACTTTCAAGAAGACTCACCCGATACAAAAGAAACTTCCCTTTCTGAAGGTCTCTCTTCTCTCAATATGTCTAGAACTTTAGATCTGTTCTTGAATTCCATTCATATTGTAGTCCCTGATGTGTCTGAAATAATCAGGAGGTTCAATTTAAATATTGAGAGATTGAACAAATTCTCATTTTTGTGCTCAACATTCAAAATAATCTTCCTAACAGCACAACATTTACACCTACTGACAAATTGAAGGTGATTCAGCAGACATTTGAGGAAATCTCACAGAGTGTTCTTGAGTCTCTTCATGAAGATTTCCTTTGGTCCATGGATGATTTGTTTCCTGTTTTTCTGTATGTGGTGCTACGAGCCCGGTAGGTAAAATTATGCACTAAATCTTTTAATTATAGCTATAATTATTCTATCACTGATCTAACTGATACAAGCCATGGGACCCATGGCTCTTATTTAAATATTGTAATAGTATTTTCTAAAAAGAAGTCATAGGACTCTCTGGCACTGAAATTATACAATGAAACTTAAAGCTGTATATTTTCTTTTAAGAAGAAATGTGATTTTTCCCATACATAGAATAAAACATAGTTGTTATTATTATTATTGTGATAATCTTCCAGCTGAAAGTCAGTTTCAGTGAAAGACTCTTAGGCGAAAAAAAATGCAATTATTGTAAAATTGATTAGGAAGAAATATAATCACAATAAATAACTTTATGTGATTATAATATTGATGTTTAGGTATTCATGGGAGTTATTTCTGAAAATTTGCTTTGTGGTTGATTCCACAAGAGATGTACAATAATATATCTGCATAAAAAGAAAATAATAAAATGTGCAGTGGTGTGCAAATATTTTGAATTTGAAATATTTTGAGTTAAAATGGCCCATTTTGAGCTGAGTAAAAACTGTTCCAACTTACCGGAAGTTCAAAATAACATTCTGGAATAGACAAAAAAAGTGTTGGAAAACTGCCTATAAAATCAGTATAACACAATTCAAACTTAAAACATCCGTTTTCAGCTCATATTTTTTGTCACACAGTAATGCATTTGCTGATTGATAAATGCCTATCAGTGTAACTATTTTTCATTTTTGTGGCAGGATAAGAAATTTGGGCTCTGAAGTGCACTTGATTGAGGACCTCATGGATCCCTATCTCCAACATGGGGAGCAAGGCATTATGTTCACTACTCTAAAGGCATGTCTTACTTGTGTTGATTATTCAAAGTCATCTTGTAATGTCCTCTTGGTCATTTTCTTTTGAGGCTATAAGACTTGATTTAGTTGGTACTAAATTCACATAATCTGACTTGGATCAAATATAGAGAAAATAATTTTTTTACACGTCCAACTATTCTTTGCCTGTCTTGGCTCATTGCTACTAACAAGGAAAAAGTAGTTGATTATTGTTGTTCTTATTTTAAAGAGATGCCTCTTTGAAACAGTAATTAGGCTAATCCAAATTCAAATTCAAATTTTATTGGTCATATGCACATTCATACATGGTACAATATGCAGTGAAATGCTTACGCAACCATTCACGACCACAGGTAAGTTAGGGCAGA
>JANHFJ010003661.1:40267-51137 GCA_032468195.1 Cerberus rynchops
CCTGAGCCAGGCTGGCTCAGGAATTCTGGGAGTTGAAGTCCACGAGTCATGAAGGAGCCGTAATTGCCCACCCCTGACCTAAGGCAATCCTCCCATTGACCTGAATTCTAAGAGGCCTTTTTGTTGAAAGGTATGTTACCCAGAGAAATAAAATTATGGGGCACTTATGAACTGTTGGAGAATTTAAAAAAAAAATCCTCCAGTAGACAGATGGAACCTGATGGGACAGATGCAGATGTGTCTATATGCATGTCTGTCTTTTGTAAAAAAAAAAAAAAAATGCCAAGCCAACAGAGAAGGAGCGGTATAATGTGACATACTTTTGTGAGCAGAATGCACCTGCTGTCTTTGTGCAAAACACACAAGTTTCTAGGGCAAATGTCTGAGGTTTTTCCTTACTGCCTTATGCCTAATGATACCAGCTTTTATTATCCAATTTAGTGCCTCTCCTCACTCTAAATTCTCCATGTCTCCTGTAGCCACACATAGAGGCTGCCCTATTGCTCCTTATCAAACATCACCCTTCTAACTTGTCTTTGCCGATCTAAATCCTGACTGTGGTCCAGCAGTTGGTGAAGGAAAAGTACTGCTTATACCGGAGGTGATTAGTATCTTTCACTTGTTTCTTTGAGCACTGCAAGAGCCCACCTGCTGTCTCTTGTCATATCAGATTCACATCACTGGTAAAGTTTTGCAAACTATAATCCAGCCACCAACTGTGTAGCCAGTCAGTTAACCCTTTGTGTTTCAGAAAGAACAATACAGCAGCATTGCTGGTATCATTACTATAATTAGAGATTTGACTGTGTCCCAGGCCTCCCTGGTGTCCAAGAGATAATGAGAGATTGCATTTAATATTTATTTCATTTATTACAATGATCTGCATGTTGCCTACATATTGGACTCCAGGTGTCTTAAAATTATTAAAACAATAAAAATATAATGCATGTAGTAAAATCACAAACAAAACCAAATCTTCCCTTAGCTATTGAGGATCCCTCATCCCAAAGGAGTCTTTCTACCTCCCTATTTCTATCCACCCCACTTTCTAAATACCAGAAAGGGGGAAGGGAGGCATTCAAACTCAGAGGGGAAGAATATTCCATACTGAGGTGGCTACTGTTGAGAAAGGCATCTTGTAGGCTCCTGTTCCTTTGAATTCTCAGCAGGTGAATTCTTACAGCACTGCTTCCCAGTTAGAAAATGTTGCTCCAGGCAGATTCCATCTGAAACAGGAACTGTAACAAGGGCCCAAACTATGAAGAGTTTTATGGATAAATACCACAACCATGAATGAGGCCCCAAACTCTATTGGCAATAGTGCAGATCCCACAGTGGAGATATTATTCTATTAAACTGGTAATAGATAGGCCCCTGCATTTTATGCCACTTGCAACTTCCGCCCATGTTCCATGAGCCATGGTGGCACAGTGGCTAGAGTGCAGTACTGCCGTCTACTTCTGCCTGCCGGCTGCCTACAATTTAGCAGATCAAATCTCACCAGGCTTAAGGTTGACTCCGCCTTCCACCCAGATTGTTGGGGACAATATGCTGTCTGTGTAAACTGCTTAGAAAGGGCTGTAAAGCACTGTAAAGTGGTATGTAAGTCTAAGTGCTATTGCTATTGCTATCTTCAATGTCATCCCCATGTAGACCAAGGTACGGTACAGATAATCCTTGACTTAAGACCACAGTTGGGACTAAAACTTCCATCATTAAGCAGTGCGGTTGTTAAATGTGTCATAACTGCTCAATTTTGCAACTTTTCTGCCGCAGTCTTTAAGCTCATCCAGCTTCCCCCATTGACTGTGCTTGCCAGAAGCAGGTTGGGAAGGTGACAAATGGTGATCATGTGACCCCAAGGATGCTGCAACCATTGTAAATACATGCCTATTGCCAAACCTGCAAATTGTGATCACTAACCAGAGCCATGTTTAAAGGGCTGTGCGGCTTTGCCTGGGGAGCTCAAGGGATCCAGCAGTTGTGAGGTTAGTTGGGGCCATGAGAGCCTTCCCTTTCCCTTTGTTAATTACTTTGTAATGGGGCTTATTTCTTGTCTCCTAGAAAGTTTTCAATTTTTTAAAAAACTTTTAATTCTAAAATTTTAGCCAATATTTAATTTTTATATACTGTTTTTATATCTTGATTTTTTTTATTGTACACCATCCAGAGTCCCTCTTTCACAGTTCAAAAGTGTAAAAAATGAATGAATGAATGAAGAGAGGAAAGAAAGAAAGAGAAGGAAGGAAGGAAGGAAAAAAAGAAAGGAAAGAAAGAAAGATGTGAGTGTGATGACTGGTTGTAGGTCACTTACCTTAGCACTGCGGTAATTTCAAAAGGTCATTAAATGTATGGTCATAAGTCAAGGACTGCCTCTAGTCTGAGATAACAAAAATATGAAGCACTATCTTCAGTGCTTCCTGGTCCAAGAAAAGTTGCACCTGGTAGATCAGCTAAAGTTGGTGAAAAGGATCTCCTAGCAATGGTTTTGCCATTCTGCTATACCAAGAATTGTGAATCCAGGAGAACACTCAGATTGCAACAGCACCTCTTCAAGAACATGAAGCCTCCATGGATTCAGAAAGCCTCTGCACCATCAGCAACCCTGTCTTGCTAGGATTAAGAAGTCCGTTTCACTCCATCCACTTAATAGCTTCTAGAAATTCAACAAAAATTTGCACATCATCTCTTGGCTTGGCCTGTCATGCAGATGTAAAGCTGGTTATCATCTGCATATTAATGACAACTAAACCAAACTGACAGATGACCTCACCCAGCAACTTCATGTAAATATTGAAAAGGGTGGGAAGGAAAGCCAAGATCTGCATTGACATACCCACTCCCCTATAATACCAACTGGAACAAAACACTCAGGACAGAGGCAACCTTTGTAAAACAATGTCCCTAGTCAACAAAACTTGTGGCTGACCAAAAAGGATATCATGACTGATGGTACTGAATGCCAGTGAGAGAGTCAGGAGCACTCCTCTTGTCAGCCCTGCAAGGTAGACCGCATCAGAAATAGACACCACAAAAATTTTAGGAAAGCTACGCTACTGTTAATAGGTTATAATAACAGAATCTTGAAAGGCCATAAGAGTTTCTGCAATCTTATACCAAACAAGAGTCAAGGTGGAGTTATTTTGATTCCCGCTCCCCCATGTTTCCTATTTTCCTTGGACTGAGTTTTTATTTTCTTAACAGAGCATGCATTTGTTCACCAACATTATATCTACCTTCCTTTTTACCATCTTCTCTCTCACCATCTATAATTCGTGTCTTCTATGTGTGGAAAGACCCAGGCTAGTCACTATAGGAAATTTCTACAGATTTCTTTTCTCCTGCACTCATTTGCAGATGGTCCTGGCATCTTCCCAAGCTGTGTCTGACCACAAAGAGTCAGTTCCCCCTTGTTTCTTGTTGCACAGCAACTGGCACTGGCGAGTCTAACCTGGCAGGAAACAATGAATCTCCTTCATTCTAAGGTTTATTGTTTATTGATAGTGGTGGCAAATGGCAAGAATGCAGCTTTATGCAGAATTTCAGGTGGAACTGGTGTACAAGGTATGAAACAGAAGTCTATTTTTTTTTCTCCCATAATCTCTCCAATTACTGAATAGCCCTTCCAATAAATAAGCCATTCCAGAAATCTCCTCCTGTGTTTACAATCCAGAATATGTTCTATGTTGTATTACTCTTTCCACCAAAACCGAAGTTGGTGACAAGGTAAGCAGAGAGTTTGAATACAATGTGTAGGGTGGTTGTTCACCAAAACAGAAGCAACCAATGGAAACCTGGAAGAATCTTTACTGAAGCAAGCTATTACAAATGAAAAGCCACTGGTTGTGTAACTGGGAAGGGGGCAGTAAACATGAAATACCTGCTTTTGTGGGAATGACCTTGGGAGATGGGAGGAAGAAATGTAGGCTGCATAACCGGAATGCAAAATGTATCTCAGCCCACAGGAGGAGCACAGAAGATTTCAGAAGGGACCCTTCCTAGTTTTTCAGAGAGTAAAAGGGGCAGGTGAAATATTTTGAAGAGTCTATTAATGTAGCCTTACAATAAAAATAGAACCAGTGCTCCTGCTTTTGCTTCTTGTCTGGACTACCTTGCCGGGCTAACACTAGTCTACTCAGTAGGTCTTTCACCAACCCGGACTCCTTAAGTTTCTACTCTTCCAAGGTTCCTGAAGTTTTGCTCTCCATATTCTTCTGTTCCAGAGCACTGTGATTCCATACTTCTCTCTGCCTCCTATGCAGAGGAAGAGCTGTTTACCTAAGCCACAGGTTCCCTTTTTCTTTGTCTTAACGGTCCCCCAAACTTTGAACTTCGGTCATCTCTAGATAAACAGAGCCTTTCCTGAGGTTAGGTCTTGTTACCTCTCATTGTATTAGCAGCCATGGTTTGACACCCACCAGAGCACTGAATCTTTTCAAAGATGACAATCTCTCCCCATTTCTAACTTGCTCACCATCATCACTATCTTCTCCAGTCATGCCACTAACCACCAGCTCCACTCCAACTCAGTTCTAATTTTTCCCCCAACCAGTTACTTTCCATCTACCTTCCCTCCCAACACCCAACTGGAATATGTCTCATTCTTTCAGTCTTCTGTATATCAGCTCTTCCATATTCCTGTCCCCATTTCCAGTGCTTAATTTCTCTCCTCTGTTATCTCACCATGACCATTTCCAGCTTTCTCTCAATCTGGCCTAGTCCACTTATCCCTTCTTCTATTTCCATATTTTTCCTCTGTAACCTCTCCCAACAACCATTTTCCAAACCATCCATCTCAGAGTTCCTTCTCTGTTCTGCTTTGGGAAGCTCCTTTATTTCCCACAATTCCAGACACCTGGGAATCATGGCCAGCCTGTCAAATTCTCCAAGTTACACCTTCATCTGTACTTCAGTTTCTTCTGGTCAGAGATAGGTCTTCAGCAGTATCATCCTCAGAGAGGAAGGGTCTTTTAAGATATTACAATATCAAGCCTAGTATTAGCCATGAGTTGTGCCACTGTGATAGTTTAAAAAAGAAAGAGGATAGATAGATGATAGACAGACATACATATGGTTTCAGAGTTATAAAAATGTATTCACAAAATATATCTGAAAACAGAGACGTGTAGAAATCCTTTCAGCAAGTTCAAAATTGAAATGTATTTTGTATCTCAGTAAGCAATCAATTATTTCATGTTCATTGTACAGGCGACTATTTTATAGCCATAACTTTATTATCCAAAGAATTCAAGGTATATTGCCTTGCTCACCCCATTTTATTTTCACAACAACCTTGTGAAATAAATTGAAAGAGGTGCACAGTGTGACCCTGTGAGCTTTATAGTAGAGTGAAGATTTGGATGGGGTCTAGTTAATTACACTTCAGGGCTAGAGAACCTGTGGCACTGAAGATGCTGTTGAATTATATTTCCAGCATCCCTCATCACTGCCAGAACTGACTGGAGAACAGCATCTGGAGAACCACTAATTCCAATCCACTCCTAGTCCATTAGCAAGTACTGTTGACAAACTGTAGCTGGCAGTACTTCTTTTCTCTGAACATTTTTTATGAGAAATTAACCAAGTGAGTATAGTTTGTTTTGTAAGTTGTGCTCATTCCTTCTCAAATCATCAAGAGTTCATTTCTTATAACCCAGAGAATGGGAAGAGGTACAGTATCGAAATATCAAGTTCCTTAAGTAGCCAACAAGATCATACCTGATATTTGTTTGTGCAAATGCAAAACAGAACCTCATTTTGTGGCTCCATATTACAAATCAAGAAGTACATCACTGTTAGCCAGAGCATAGTGCAGGAAAAGCTTCCAGTCACTATGAAAAGATCATGAAAGATTGCTAGGCAACCCCATGCTACCATGTGGGAAAAAAGTCCTAACCTGAACTGTATCAACATTTTCATATGGGTTTTTTTCCCCCAGAGAAAATGTTACTGTACTTGGGACTGTTCAAATGTCACGTGTCAAACAAAGTGTTTAGAAGAAAATAGCAACCCATTTGAACAATGTATATATAATGCTTTCTCCAAAGGAGCTGACTTTTGTATATCCTGTGCATATATATGTACATGTGCACGCACACAGACACGCATCTAAATACGTTTCTGTGGGGAATGGCTTTAACCATATAAGACATTTAGGAAAAAATATGGATATAGAAAAAAATCCAAAACCAGACAGCTTTTGTGCAGATTTAAGGCTCTACAAAGGGATGCTCAGTTGGAGTCATAATATTAAAATTCCATATTTCACAGATTTATCTTTAATTTAGAGGAAGAATTGTTTGCAATGAAAATGGGGGTGAAGGGGGGAGGGATTTCCAGAATGTGTAAAAAAGAAACACCTCCCACTGAGTTTCTAAAGTTGAGTCTGTACCCTTGGTTGCCACAGTTCTGAAAAAAGCTGGAAGTGGGAGAATAATCACAAGGTACGCTATGCTTCTAAAGGAGAAACAGCCTGGTGTGGGATGATTTAGTACTGATAATAATTTGGAGTTCAGATTCTAGCAAAAATGAAATTCAGATCCTGCAACATAAAAACATAATGTCAGCTCACACAGGAATCACAGGCCTGGTTATAAGAATTCAGTGTCTCCAGCCCACAACATTTCCAGGTAAATACAGTGAAATTAGTTTTCTCAGTTAAAAATCTGAGAAAGCAACAGCAGATTAATGATTTATATTCATATGCTCACCAGAACTCTAAAATGCTCATCATTCCTGCTTCTTCCTCTGCCGATTGCAAAACCCAACAGCTTAAAAATTAGTTTGAAAAGATAACCCTGGCCTAGGAAGAAGTGGTTTACAACCTTAGCAAAATGTTACTGCTGTTGCTTTGGTGTGTAGGGCTTTCTCTTTTCTGAAAGGCAAAAGAAGAAATTTTTGAACTCTACCTCAGGTGTAAGGAAATACCACTTTGTTAACAGAATTAGAGGGGTAGCACCATACGAAAGAAGATATTTGCAGGGCGGCTGTGACCTTTGTCTGGGTGCAGAATGAAACAGAAAAATCTCTAGTTACTTCCTTTGTGTGAATGCTCCATTCTGATCCAAGGCTAGGAGCAGTTGCTATAATTACTCCAGTTTCACAATGCCACACACCCTGTTAATATTAGGATGATTACTCAAGTCAGTTCATCTCTGGCCTTTTGCCTCTGCCATAAGCTGACATAGCTCTCCTTTGACTTTTCTTAGAGCTGCACCACTGGGGCTAGGGCTGAACATTAGTTGTATCCAGTTTATTAGCATTTCAGAAAACACAGGGTCCCTCCCTCTTTCTCTTTCTCTAAAGGCAGAGATTCTTTTCCATTTGCTCCAGAATAAAAGGTAAAAGGGAAGGACACTCAGCTTTCTATTCATCTATGAATTTACTCACTGATAACGAATAAAAGGACATATTTGTTTTGATATGCAGATTACATAAAATAAGGCAATAGGAATGTTAGCAATTAAATTCAATGCATGAACAGTCTATAGATCTGTATGGAGATTGTTATTTGTGTGTCTATGAGTGTTTGTTTATACACACACACATGGGTTTTTGACTTGTGGCAACTCCTTGAACTAGTCCCCACAATTTTCTTGGCAAGGTTTTTCAGAATTGGTTTGCCATTGCCTCCTTCCTGGGGCTGAGAGAGAATGACTGGTCCAAGGTCACCCAATACAGTACACCTCCCTTGGCACTTCTCCTTGTTTCTTTCCTGGGCTTTTAAAAATGTTTCTTTTAATAAAAAGGATGTTCAGTATATTAAAAAAGCATCAATTTCCCCTATCAATTTTATGGGAGTCCTTTCCTATATAAGCCTCATATATCTTTTAAAAAATAATAATAAAGGAAGTGAATAGCTACAGCCAAGCATTTCATTTGGAAGTACAACCACAAGCACAAAGAAACAAAGATAAGCAGGGTGACAGGCAATTTTATGGAGGACTAGACAGAGGAGCTACTTTCTTTCTTTATATTCTGATCAATGGGTGTTTTGTGACTGGCCATATCCACTGTGGAAGCCATGCTGGAAAAACGTCTTTGACAAGCTCTCAAATTTCCAAATTTGTCCACTAGTCCAAAAAGCTTTTCCTATTCTTTTCCTCAGTGTTACCATTTGTAGATTAGAGGTACATCAGAAGCATACAGAGCAGGGATACTAAGCTCCTCTTTTATTCTTGCCATTTTCTTCTTGCCCCTGCCTCATTTACAATTTTAGGAAATCTCCAAAGTTCTGTATCAGAGATTATACAGAGTTGTTCATGTCTGACTCCTGGTGATTCTATCAGTCTCTCCACATCTTCTGACCTTGCACTGCTTCTTTGAGTTTTCCTATGTTTTGGCTGGTGTCAGCTTTGATGGTGTCCAGTCATTGTGCTCTTTGGAGACCTGGTTTCCTTTTACTACTAACTCTTCCCACCATAATTGCTTTCTCCATTGAATATCAGAGAAAAGGGAAAAAGTTGTAAAGTATGATTGTTGTTAATTTCACAAACTCTTTTTGTATTAAAGTTAGACAACTATGCTTTTAATATTGTGCATGAATGGAGAGAATGCAGGAAAGGAGGTCTCATCACAAGAAGCTTGGTCTCAAATTCTGGCATTTTTGAAAACTAATTTAGGTAGAATTACATGTATAATTACTAGGAAATCTTATTAAATATTGCAATGGCTTAGAAAGCCAAAATCTCAAAGTAAGCTACCATTCACCTATAACAAGATTATATGTTTTAATACCCACACACATTTTTAAAATATGTTCAAAAATGTTTCATTATAGGGTCTTTTGTTGTTGTTTTTTTTAGAACTTCTGTTGGTTATTCATTCTTTTGAAGACTTCAGCATATTTGTTTTCCACATTTGTTGTTCTTAGGTGTATGGGCATCGACTTACAAGCATTTTGATTTGTGCAATGAAAATGCACAGCTCTCGGGTGAAATGTAGGCCTTGTTTTGCAACAGGTTGAAGAAAGCAAAAATGACATATGACAGTGCTGAATTATCCCATCTTACTGGGTAAAAGAATGAAACCTCAGGCCATAGGTGGTTTAGAATCATAAATATTTTCAATATAGCTACATATCTAAGACAAGCATGACTAATAAGATGCTTATGTTACAAACTATAACAATTAAACATAGTCCCATTGGCCAATAAAAATGTCTACAATTGGAAAATATGTTGCAGTTATAAGCCTATCTTATCTAGCATTTTGGAATAAGTTAGCAATGCTGTCCTCCAAATCCCGAGAACAGAAAATGACAGATGTATCTCTGATCTTTCATCTGTTATGGATTTTATTCATGGCTACCTGGCCTGACAGAGAGCAGAACCTAATAAAAAAAAAAGCATGATGGTTTTTATATTAGCAAATGTGAAGATTAAATTTGGATGAGCAAGGAGAAAAGGCCAATTAAAGCCAAATGGTGTGTTCCACTTAAATGCTGGCAGGAAAGGAGACATGTGATTTCAAATAAAACTTGTGATTCCAGGTACTACAACAATGGCTGCTGGTTTGTTTGGGTTTTTTAAGATATTTTTTTATCCCACCATTATTATTTTTATAAATAAATCAAGGCACCAAATATACCTAACACTCCTTTTTCCTCCTATTTTCCTCACAGCAACAGCAATCCTGTGAGGAAAATTGGGCTTAGGGGAAGTGACTGGCCCAAAGTTACCCAGCCAGCTTTCATGCTTAAGTCAGGACTAGAGCTTACAGTCTTCTGTTTCTACCTGGTGCCTTACCCACTAGACCAAACTGGTTTTTGCAGATGTGCACTAAAAATATCAAGCCTCTCATCAAAGTGTATGAAATGATATGGCTCTATGGTTCATTCTCTTCTCCAGCCTGATTTTATCCCCATGATTTCTTAGCGTTCTAGGGGCCCCTCCATTTTTTTAAAAAAAAGGTTTGATAGGCTCTAACCCGCTTTCGCTAAGGCAGAGTTTCCTCAGACTTTTTGCAGGACTGCCACTAGTTCAACATTAAGAAAATGCAAAAACCACTCATTTAAACCAACCCTGCCCTTTACTTTTTGCCCTTAAGAGTCTAGAGACCCACATTTCGGGAGAGGTAATGTACGGTAATGATCATACCTGCACTTATACATACCTTTCCATTCCAACTGTCCCTTAAAAAGGCATTTTTAAAAACTGCATGTTGTACCAACATTTTAAATTCAAATGAAATGTATGTTCATCCAAAATTAACCTTCGAATTCTTGTCTGTCCTTCGTACCATAAAAATAACTCTGAGCACAAATTGCTACTTGTGAATATTTTTCAGTAGAAATCTCTGAATAGTAAAGAGTTAAAAGCAAATGGGTTTTGCTCAATGCTGGTGGTCTCTCTCCTGTACAAAGTTTCTGGGAATGAGTATAATCTCTATTAGTTTTAAGAAGCCAGATTTAAAAAAACAAACAAATCCTCAATAGAATTTATACTGGTTCTTCATAAAATGAAACACTTGAAAATATTATAAATATAAGGAAAGCATGCATCACCATCACCAGCTATTTGGAACAATCCGAATCTACAGATGATAACTTGTGTTTGACCCACATCAATGGGCAGTTACATTTAACCAATGCTCAGGCAAACCAGGACAAGAGAGCCCTAAATTGCAGCTTGTTTTATAGAAGCATTTTTATGGCAGACCAGAAGTCTAAGTATAGAGCTGTCAGTGGCTCATTTCTGTCATGGACGAGTGGATGGATGCTGTAGAGTGCAGATAGATAGATAGATAGATAGATAGATAGATAGATAGATAGATAGATAGATAGATAGATAGGTAGGTAGATAGGTAGGTAGGTAGGTAGGTAGGTAGGTAGGTAGGTAGGTAGGTAGGCAGGCAGGCAGGCAGGCAGGCA
>JANHFJ010003661.1:162906-173368 GCA_032468195.1 Cerberus rynchops
TCCTTCCTTCCTTCCTTCCTTCCTTCCTTCCTTCCTTCCTTCCTTCCTTCCTTCCTTCCTTCCTTCCTTCCTCCCTACCTCCCTCCCTCCCTTTCTCATTAATCCTAATTTAGACTCCTACTGTCTCATCCTCAATTCCAAACTGACTAAAAATAAAGTAAATCAATTTAAAAAGTTAATGTGAAAATAATTACCATTATTTTATCAAAGCATGTCTGTGGCCAGTCAAATTTAAACCTTAGTGAAGAGTTGGAAATGTCAGTGCCCCTAATTATGCTTAATTGCAAATTACTAGGACCTGTCAATTCATTACTTAAATTGTGATTTGCAAGGAAACAAGTATTTGTTTATTTTTGAGAGTTACAGTATATTCTACTTAATCAGTGAATTTCAACAACACTAATAAAATGTAATCATGAAACAAACATTTAAAAAAAAAACTTGAAAGCAGGCATAACATTAAAAACATCGTTAATACATAGAATAGCACTTTGTCAAGCAAAACATAACTAAAAAAGCCAGTCTTAACTACCTTACTAATGATTAACATAAGAAGGGCCATCAGAATATTTTGTGGCATTCTGTTTCAGAGAGCCAGGAAAGCCATCAAAAACTTTCACCTCTGAATTCCCATCATACTGACATTTTTTGTGAGTGGAATCTGAACATGCATAGAGGGATAGATTCCACTTTAAAAAGATAACAAGAACTCAGCTCCAAAGGCCTTTAAATTTACCTAGAAATACATTGGCAGCCAATCAAGGACTACAGTATAAATGATGAAATAGTTTTCACACACCAAGAAATAGATGCTGTGATGTGATAAGAACATGAATTGAAGTACCCTATCTCCCCACCCCATCCCCAAAAATCCATTCCTAGTGCACCAGCCAAAGCAAGAGAAAAGGTGCCTTGGTCATATCATCTGCCTGTAGTTCAGAAGCTTTAACTTTCCCATTTTACTCCTTCAGGGGGAGAGCAACTCCAGTCTAAAATAACACAAAGCCAGAACAATTAGCCACTCTATCTTGCTAGGATGAATTTGAGCCTGTTTTATCCCAGATCATCACAGCCTCCAAATACCAAGCACGGATCTCCCACTCTACGTCCTGGCCAAGTTAGGATGAAGATATTTAGCTGGATATCACCTTTAATTGTTCTATGACTAGGATTTCTCCCCCCTAACTACTTGTATAAGGATTATCCTTTATATTATTCATGTTGTCTTGTATGGACTGCACTAGTAGAGGCTAAACCAATTTTGCTGTATACATGATGTACAATGACAATAAATGCTTTGAACTTTGAACTTTATTAGCTTTTCATATAGGTACAAAAGATAAATCTAAGGTTCTAATCTTTCACTACTACTAATCACAGCCCTATATCTTAATATATTTTGGATTTCTTAGTTATATTATTAGTTATGTGGAAACCATCATAGGTTCTCTAGGGATATGGTGTAGTAAAGAAATAAATACCTAATGATATCTGTCAAACAATTTAGGCCTTTAATAATAATGAAAATTAACAACATGAAGTGGGTAAGCAACTGAGAATGAGGTTCTATAAGAACTGATATGATAAGATTCCATTCTAGATAAACCAGTCAGAATATGAACTGCTGCATTTTAATGAAGACACATTATTAATTGAGGTGTTTTCAAGGACAGCCATATGTGAACCAAAACTCATTTATACTTTGTTCACTTTGTGATTTCCTTTCCAAACAATAAATTGAATGAATGCTGATAACTGGGGAAAACAGTAAAAAAATGTGAATTTTCTTCATAGCATTTTTCCTGAAAGTGCAGGCTTTACCTTTTTTTTTAACAACTAAGTGTAGATCCATTGTTGTGATAGGAATTGACCCACTGGCCTGATGTTGTAGGTTAAAAATGTATTACAGGCCTCAAATCATCCAGCTGGTTTTCATGCCTAAATGAGTCTAGAACTCAGAGTTTCCTGTTTTCTAACTTTGTGCCTTAACAGATTATTATGAAAGATTATTACCATGTATACTTAAATCATATTATTATTATTGTTATTATTAGTATTGTGTATAAAATAAATATAAAATAAATTGACTCAGACAATACACTGTTCACAAAGCACTTATGTATGTTAAAGAAAAAACTATAAAATTACCATATTTATCAGTGTATAACGTGTACTGGGGTATAACACGCACCTTAATTTTAAGAGAGAAGTTTCAGGAAAAAAATTACCGTATTTATCAGTGTATAACGCACACATGCGATTTCCACATTCTTTTCAAGAAAAAAAAGTGTGTGTTATACACCAATAAATACGGTAAGTTAAATTGTTACAAGAGAAAGTTAAATAATTAATATCTGTTTATAACTTCCCTCCATCTGAGCAATATAGAATTTTGA
The DNA here is from genome assembly GCA_032468195.1 of Cerberus rynchops. Taxonomy (NCBI): domain Eukaryota; kingdom Metazoa; phylum Chordata; class Lepidosauria; order Squamata; family Homalopsidae; genus Cerberus; species Cerberus rynchops. The sequence continues at coordinate 165,303 of JANHFJ010003661.1, forward strand.
TCTCTGCCAAAAAAATAAAGTAGAACCGATAATCATGTAATGATTTAATGTTGGACCAGAACCAGGGAATTCCAGATTGTAATCCATCTTCAGAATAGAAGCTCATTGTCTGACTTTGGTCACTTTCTCAGTGACTATCTCACTGCTATCTTACTGACTTATTTGAAAAATTAAGAGGACAGAATCTAAGGTATGCCAGTCATACATACATATATACATACATACATATATATATTGAAGGAAATACATCAATCTTGCAGAGAATAGGGTAGAATAGAACAGAATAAAATAAAAGTCTTTATTGTATTACACCAGATAATGATATTCAGAAAAGGGAGAATTTTGTAAATTACTGGCCTTTAGACTCAATCAAATTTAAATAACATAATATTATACCATCTATTTCATACAGAAAAGTGAATAACACATTCCAGACCTATTAATAGCGGTTAAATTTTTAGTCTAAATTGTGGAGGAAATATATTAGGCTTATAGAAAATGAAACTTTTCATATACTTGAGCTGCATGTATCACCGCATAATTTGGTTGGAAATGAAACCAATTTTAAAAAACTCCACCTTTCCACCCCATTCACTACTTTCACTTGGTTATGTACCTGATCAGTCATTTCCCATGACTTTTAACTGGGAATTTCCCTATTTTAATCCTCCTTGACTGAAAAAAAAAGGGGGGAGGGGAACCAGTTTTATTTATTTCTTTTTCCTATCAACCAGGCCGAAAGCAAAATATTGCAGGACTCTTTTTTTAACCTGGTTAAAGGGAGAGAGGAGACTTACACATTGGTGATGTTGATCTATTCCTTATCTTTCTTAAATCATTGAGAAATCTTTGAAATCTGTCAAAGGCAATGGCCCTAACTGGTAGGAAAGTATCTTATTTTTTTTAACTTACTAAAGGTATATAATGGAACTTCTTCAAATAAATCTCTATCTCTAACATTTTTTAGCACACACAAAAGTTTAGTAGAATTTTGTTTCTGATGAGATAAAAGGCAAATAAAAACAAAAATTCAAGAAAGATGGAGAAAGGAAAAGTGCAAAGATGAAGGAAGAAAAGGGAAAAAGTAATGGCTTCTGATTTTTTTTTCAGTGCAGTAGAATACAAAAAAAGTTAGAACCTCAATCTTCTACATTTTCAATTAATTCAAACCATTTCTATAACAACAAAATCTAATCGAACCCTAAAATTTTCATTTTTCCCCCTATTTCAAACATAAGTTCAGAAATGTTTTCCAGGTGGAAACCAAGCTAGATAAGTTCTTGTCTTTAATTAAAACAGTCAATTTTGCCATTTCCAGCAAGTTCCAAATTTTCTTTCAAGTTCTTTATAAAACCTAGAAGAAAGATTTCTGATTTCACTTTTATATTTTTTAAATGTTCTGAATTAAAATAAAGATCTGGTCCCAGTACTTCGTTGCTTTGCCACAAGTCCGCTAGAGATGATAAAAAAGTATTACATTTCTAATGTACATTTGAAGTTCTCTTATCCATAAATCTCTTGGTTGTGAAATACCAGTGATGCATCATTGTATAGAAGGATTTTTTTTCAGCTTATAGTTCAATCCATCTGTCCATATGTTTTCCCATTAATCAAGTGTTGTATTGTAACCAAAGTTCTTTACCCATGAGGTCATACAGTCTACCACATACTCATTTCCCAATTTCAACAACATTTTATAGACCTTAACAATAACATTGTTCATCATTAGCATACAATGCAATTTCAGATTCTCTTTTTACAAGTTCTTATTTAAGTCAAGATATAAGGTATTATTTGTCTTTTTTTTTTTCATTGTAGATATGTGAACCAGTAACAAACATGGCCTTCTAACTTCAGTTCTTTCAACTTCAGGTTAGGTTTACCTTGAATAAAACATATTTCATCATAGGTTCACCAGATTGATCTAATTGTCACTTCTTTTCTTTAAAAAAAGACTTCTTGAGATAACAACCAAAAAGGTCATAAATATTCCATTCCTTTTTGGGGGGTTTTGTAGAAACAAACTAAATCATTATCAAAAGCTCTCAATTCATACATTTCTTTTTTAACTTTCACACCCAACATTTTTTTATCTTTTCTGATGTCTCCATTCAAAACCTCCAAGACTAAAATAAGAAGCAGAGAAGATAAAGGACATACGTGTCTTCTGCCCTTTTGAATCTTGCACAGATTAGGCAAATCTCCATTAATGAAAATATGTGTTTGCTGACATATATAAATCGATTTAATCCCTTAAATGAATTTCTCCCCAAATCCATATCTTCAAAAACTTTAAACATAAAGACCCAAACTAAATAGTCAAAAGCTTTCTCCACATCCAAAAATATTAAGGCTGTACATTGTAAATATTCAGTAGTATCCAAGGCACTTTGTTTTTTAGCTGCCTTTTCAGCAAAACCGTAGGTTGGTGTTAAATAAAGGTCTGTAAAATCTTTTTAATTTTTTCAGCCAATATTGCAGTAAAAAGTTTATAGTCATTATTTAACAATGAGATTTGTCCATAATTTTTTTGTTAAGAGACACATGCTGGTCATCTTTTAGTAATAAAGCTGTATTGACTTCTTTCCAAGATTGCTGAGTCATTGTAGAGTCTTGCAAAGTAATGTTCATTGCAACCTTCAGTGATTATAAGAATTATCTTTTAAAGTATTTATAATTTTGATTGAAGAGTCCATCCAGACCTGGTGCTTTATCTATTTTGATCTTTTTAATAGTGTCTGATATTTTTAAAGTTGTTATAGGTTCATTCATATTTTGTCTCTGAGCTTGTGAAAGTTTTGATAATTGTTGCTTTTGTAGATCTTTTTTTTCCCAAATCCACTTCCTGTTTCCCTTTTGATCAGATAAATATCATAGCTGTTTCCAAGCCAGACATGCATCCAGCTATGTATTCTAATTATATTTCTTTGATAGATATGAATGCTAAGATTTTAATAGCTGCCTTGGTCTGTAGATTATAGCTTATTCTTCATCATGCACACAGCCCAGGTTAGATGTATACAGGAATTTCAAGCTTCTGACATAATCAGGTTTTTAATTATGTTTGCGCTGTACTACAAAATAAGTAGAGTCTAACAGCTATAATTTATTTGGATGCTGAGAAAGCCTTTTATATGTCTTGATTTTTTAGCACTGATGTTACCTAATTTGGGTAATGAAATGTCTGCAAGAAAACAACCAAGCCTAGAGGACGCATTTGATTTTTGGGTTTATTTCTGAGCTAGATTTTTCTTTTAGTTTCCTCAATAACAAGTTTGGAGAGGGAGGGTTAAAATCAATTAATGAGGGAAGTCCTTAAAGCTGTAGCATCAGGATGATGTGTAGAACTGAGGCTGCTTTAAAAGTCTTTGTGTTCACTTGCTGTTCAAATCAGTTCTTCCTACTATTTTTGGTGTACTGCTTTGAAATATATACTCTTGGACCCTTTTATCAATAAAAAGCCTCCATTGAGATACAAACCCTTTTGAGTAAATTTGATTCTTTCATATTATATTATTTTAGATCAACTCATTCTGAAGGACTCGTTCTTTGTCAGGTTTTTTTACATGTAGTTTGATTTATCAGAGCATTTCTATAAATCCAATAAATAAATAAATAAAATTTCTTGGCAATATATTCAAGTATATGTTTTGTCCAGAAGCCATTGCTATCTCTTTTTTTTAAATAATAGCTTCATTAAAAATTACAACAAATAAAAACCAATGCAAACTAAAAGATATATGAAAAAATAGTGCAGAACATTAAAAATAGAACAGAAAGAAAAATAAGAAATGTAGTAAAGAAAATGAAAAGAAATCTATAAGGAAATGAGTTTTCCCTTCACCACAGTAAGTACAAACAGTTTGAGTGGCTTATCACCTTCTCTTAAAATACAACAAATAATCATATCCCATCATATCCCAGGAGATATATGGATGTGCTAAAAGAGGACATGAAGTTAATTAGGACTAGAGGATGCTGAGGATAGAATTAGGTGGAAAAAGATGATTCGCTGTGGTGACCCCTAACGGGAACAGCTGAAAGAAGAAGAATCATATCCCATCTCTTATCTATAAATAAATTCTTAAAGACTTGTCATTCAATCCTGATGAGCAAAAGTCCATTAAAAAGTCCATTAGGAGTTGAACCAGAGACTTTTATGGTCAGGACAGGTCTTCCTATTGTCACCTTTAGGGCTGAAATTGACTTCTGTTAATCTAATTGTGTATTAATTACTACATTACACACACATTCATCTTAGCTATACCCCTAGTGTTTGAAAATTATCAAAAACTATAAATGTTTAATATACAATGACTATGGACTTCTGGGATAAGTGACTGATACATACAGCGTTAGAAGGAATACTGTATACCAGATCTGCAACAAGACCTTGCTTATCAAAATTTGTATTTTGAGCAACATATTATCAAAATTATGTTGATATATGACTACAGACAACATAACTGATTTACATAAAACAGTAACCATGCTATTGCTCCACTATTATTGCTTTAGGGATATCATTACAGTATAATTTTTTTATTTTTTTTAATGGAATTACAATGCATATTACTTAATGTTAATACACATTAATAGTCATATTGTGATTTGTTTCTACCATGTTACTCTAAATCAGTCAGTATAGTGCTAACATTTCTACATCTCTTCTGTGTTGTTTGATGGTTACTTATTAATCCGATTGCAATCTCAGAGCATCTGTGAGTATAAATTTTGGGGATGCAGCTATAAAATTCTGCACTAATCTTTAAAAAAAATAACAATTTCATTTTCTTGCATTTTAAATGTTTAGGCCTGTGTATGTACTATTTAAAAGAAACTAAACAAATTCAATTTCATGTATTTAAAAAAATACATTTGCTTTCCAATTTAAAGAATGCTGACTTTTTTTTGTATGTATTTATTACATCTGTATAGTGCCCATTGCCTAGATGTTACCTATAAGTTGTGGTTTAATAGCAATCTGTTTTATTACAGTATTTTAATTCTTTTATATAAGAAAATGGCTAACTGGGTAAGAGATGGAATGGTGTAAACATTGAAAATACATGCCACATGATCCTGAGGATGCTGCAAAAACTTTAAGTTTGAGGATTATTTGTAAATCACATAATTTAGAATTTGTATTAGTAATATAATTGACTTTTTTTCACCTTAAAACCTGACTTTCTTATTAAAATGTCATGATCTTCTACAGTCACATTCTTAACCAACATTTTCCTTTTTATATATATAATTTCAAGCTCAGTTTCTTCATTAAATAATCCATTCCATTTTGGAGGTTTTGTAGCAACAAAACCAAATCATTAGCAAAAGCTCTCAATTCATACTTTTTTTAAATCTTTACAGTTAATATTTTTTCATCTTTTCTGATGTCTCTATTTAAAGCCTCCAAGACTAAAATAAAAAGCAAGAGAGACAAAGGAAATCCTTGTCTCATGTCCTTTTGAATCTCCACAGCTTGGGCAAATCTCCATTAATGAGAACAGAAATTTGCTGAGATGTACAAATCTCAGCTGGAATGGAATGGAATCTCAACTACACTGGAATGGTGCAAAGATTGTAAATATGTAGCTGTGGGGATGCTGCAACATTTGTAAGCTTGCGAACCAGTCATAAGTGACTTTTTTAGTGCCATTGTAACTTCCAGTGGTTCCTCAACAAATAGATGTAAATCAAGGACTACCTGAAAAGACTGACATTATCAAAATAAATAGTTCCAGTGTTCCTTTAAAGATAAATTTATCCCCAGGGAAAAAAATATTGGAATTAGTTTGCATAAGGCAGTCCTGGAAGAGACCAAACAATTGCTAAAAGTATGAGAACATATAAAGGCAATTAAATGTGTTGTGTGTCTCTAAGGAATCAAAAAACCCCTACAGGTAACAGTACTAGAGAAAGACACTCTTTCCTGCCAGTCCGAGGATTGGTACCACTGTCTCTCTATGTTAGGTATATCTAGCAATGGTGGGTCCTTGCTAATACATACTGATTTATCCTTGTTTTGACCCCCAAACACTCTTGGAGGAGGCACCATGGATATTTAGCCTTAAAAATGTAAGGAAGCTCTAATCTAGTAGGTTAAACAATCCAGACTAGTCCAGCATTCTTTTCCCAGAGGTTACCAAAAAAGGACCATTCTGTCACTCCAGCAACTGATATATTTTCTTGGGAATCTTTCATAACGGACTTCGTCAAGCATCTTTTGAAAATTAAACAGTATCTGCTGGATTATCTATATCCACCAATGTATTTCATACAAAGAATTAATAACACACCATCACATCACTCACTGCACCTCTAAATATAGCCTGTAGACTATTTTAAAAGTCCAAATATTTGAAATATGTTTTCTAGTTATTTATTCTAAATGGGTATTACATTGTATTTACCCTTATTCTCTGCAGCTCTTCTTAATATGAATATTACCTTGACCACTTTGGGAAAGCTCTGCTAAAGATACTATGAAGTATTTTAATATTTTTGTTAGAACATCAGTATTTTCGTATTTTAATTCTGTAATATTCTCTAATGGTTCTTCCCTGGATTCCCAACTTGAAAATGTAACTACTGGCAGATACATCCAGTCTACTTCTGTAATAAAGACAGGTGCAAAGTATCATTAAGTGTCTCTGAAAAGTCCTCATCCTTTCCTAATAATTCTTTGTAATCCAATGCATACATTGCCTTATGCAAGTATAAACTCACATTTTCTCACAAAAACAATATTATACCATTTCTTCGATACCACTGGATTAGGTATATTTATTTCATAGTTTGCTGTAGAGATGCAAGTTGAGCTTCAAATTTGGTTTTGAGTAAGCTAAATATTCTGGATAGATTGAAACTTCCTGTTTGGAACCATTCATCTTTTGAAATCCAGGGCAATTATTGGACTTCCGTAGTAATTTTCCACATTGAATTCTTTTAATAGTTTTTGTTTATGAGTTTGTTTTGCATCTAAGTAACATCACCATTACTTTTGATCACATCTTTTTGCATATTTGGTGTGTATATTTGATATGTAATACAATGGCTTTTTTTTTAATTTGTAGCTGTTTGTATACTTGAGTGTTCTTTGAAAATGTACAAATGCATATAAACAAAAATTAAACACTGTCAAGTGTTTCGCTGGTTAAAAAGTCATTGTCAGGTTTTTAAAGTCAGTATTTTGTCTTAAAAATTTCTCCAGAGGGAGTAATATGAATACATTTTAAATTGTGCCATTTGTGTTAGAAATATACTTTGCAAGGCAGAAATCAGAATAATTGATTTCTGCATACAAAACACTTGGAGGGAATGACAGAATGTTTCAGCATAATAGAGAAAAATTCATTTGATCCATTAAAGTGTAATGAAGGAATAGCAGTGACCAAATTCTATCAACTGAACTCTGGTGATTTGTGATACAGCATAGTCTTTATTACATAAGAAAAAAGCAAATCTGTGTTGTGCTGGTAATCCATATTCCTATATAGCGAGAAAGATTTCAATCTGGATAGATCAAAAGATTCCTGTGAAATTTATAGTGAATTTGAAAACAAAAATAAGGCATCTTCTGCTGAAAACAAAAATAAGAGGATAACTTTCTGTCTTCCCAGGGAACATGAAAAAGAGGTACAAAATCGGAAAAGAGGCAAACGACCCAGAGGCAGACCAAGAAAAAATGTTGTAAGTATTGGTGATTTATAGGACCCATTGAAATTACAGTCATGGGGGCATTTTTGCTTGTAGATAGCTGGAGTTCACTTGCTATGGTGCCTGGTAATCTCTTGTACAGTCTAGTTTGATTCCTGTCACTTGGAGTCATTATTTATCCATCGTTGGCAGCATCTAATTTTATTTAGGAAAATACAAGTCTGTAACAAGAAACTTCTACATATTGAAATATAATAAGCTGTGGTTTCCTGCACCCAGATACAGCCAGCTTACTCCATCGCTGGCCGTGGGGGGGTGAAACTTTGTCCCCCGTGGAGGGGGCTCGCAATCTGGGTGTCCTCTTGGATATACGGCTGTCATTGGAAGAACATATTGCAACCGTCTCC
>JANHFJ010003662.1:87460-98126 GCA_032468195.1 Cerberus rynchops
GACTTTGTTTGCTGGACCCAGCTGGGAAAGTTACAAATGGTGCTCCTATGACACACACACACCCCAGGAAATGGCAGTCATCATAAATATATGCTGGTTGCCAAGAGCCTGAGTTTTGATCATGTGATTGTGAGGATGCTGAAAAGATCATAAGTGCAATGACTGCTCTTAAGTCATTTACTTTTCAGTGCCCTTGTAACTTCAAAAAGTCACAGTGAGTGGTTGTAAACCGAGAATACCTGTAGCCAACAAATGGGCACAGTGCCATAAACTTGCTGACAGGAGGGCTTAATTCATTTCCCATATAAATCCAATGTCAGGACATTTGGCACCTCAAGCTAACAAAATGGACAGGAAAGAAACAAATAATAGTTAGTGATTATCTTCTTATTTTCACTCAGTAATCAATAAGTATAATGACCACAATATCCTTTATTAAAGGAGAGCATTGATTGGAGTATACCAATTTAATGCAGCAATTTACAGACACTTTTCTAGTGCCTATTACATACCAAGATTAAATTATTCAAACTCACAAAATCCTTATTTTGTCTAACATTCTGAATGATCACGATCTGGGTTTTGTTTTTGTTTTTAGTAATTCCTTTTATCTGCAACCTATAAAATGATGAAAGAGAAAAGAAATGAACAAGAAATAGAAACAAATAGCTTTTTCCTGGTAATCCTATAAAATTCAAAAGTTTTCTTTGTTCCTTTGCCAGAGCCAAATGTAGTTCAAGTATCATGAATGGTGGCTTTAATATCCTTTTATTTAACCCCTTTCGTATTAAACCAAGTCCCAGTCCAGAAATTATCAGAACCTTTGTACATTGGAAGAAGACTGCACATCTTCTCTCTGACAGAGATGACATAATGCATGAACTGAAGATTCCATTTAAGGATCTAATCTTGCAGAGGCAATCTTGTATGCTTGTGGTCTCTCAACCAGGGATTTTTTTAATTGTTTGTTTGTTTGTTTGTTTGTTTGTTTGTTTGTTTGTTTGTGTGTGTATGTATGTATGTATGTATTTATTTATTTATTATTTATTATTTGTTTATTTATTTAAATTTGTTTGTCATCCATCTTGTCTCCAATGACTTTGGGAGGCTTCTAACATTAAAAACATTGAAAAACATTAAAATCATCCAGTGTAAAAAAAAACATAGCAGATCAAAACCTTAACATATGTTTAAAACACACACACACACACAGGAAGAGATCTGCACAATCATGTTCTTATCCAGTAGCTAGCATATATGGAATTCCACCGAGGTGGTACTGAAGATGGTACTGCTAGAAGAAAATATTTGTAACTCAGGGCTGAAGTATAGGATCCCTGATACTCTCCAAGCCTGATTGTTTTCTTGCAGACATTTAATTGCCCAATTAGATAGCATAATGCATTTCCTATGAGCTGCTTTCTGTCTTTGTTAATAATTTTTTTCCCTTCTTCTCCTTTAGGAGAGATATTCTGCCCTGCCTCTTTTTAATATTAAGAATAAAGAATATTTTAATCTGGGGAAGGATGAGCTTCCTAATATTTCTCCATCCAGGTTTCATCTCATATTTCCATAGTTCTTTGGAGCATGAAGTAACTATTGCTAAAAGTTGGATTTAGTTTAAAAGGTCTGTGGGAAGAGACTGACCTCTGCTGCTGATGGAATGATATGGACAATTATTTCCTAAGCCAATTTCAGATATCTCCAACTGCAATATTAATCACAATTGCATTTTATGGCTACAGAAGCTGCTGTTTCTCAGAAGGGTCCCCGCCATTTACAACAGGATTATAATTGCAGTGTAGTTGATGTGCACTATTTTGCCTATTGTACAGGTTGATTTTTTGTAAGCTACTTCTTCAGATTTATTCCAATCTGCAAGGACAATATTTGGGTTCAGGGTTGCTTGTTTTGAAGGGAAAATAATAAGTGAAATAAAAGCAAAGGAAAACAGAGGGAGAGACAAACTAACTGCCTTTTTCTGCTCTCATTATCTATCTTCTGTGCACTTTTTGACTAGGGCATTTTTCCTTTCACATGTACAGATATGGAGATACAGTGAAAGTGCTCAAAGTTGCTTGTCTCTCATTACAAAATCACATAGTAAAGTGCTATACTCATCTCACAGGAATACCAGGATTATGCCTTCATCTAAAAGGTTCTTTTAACTAAGATGTCTTCAATGTCTGAACAGTGGCTAATGACTGCAGTTCTGAAGTGATTCAAAGCTATTTTAACCATGCCAGCTCCTTCTGTTCTACCCTTTTATTCTATTCTCCTAAATCAACCTCTTCCAAACATTCTGGTGTTTGGTAAGCTTAATGTTCCATTCATGATAATGTTCACAGAAAGCTTTCTTCCACTTCCTTAGATTCTTTCTTTCTTTCTCCTCCCTCTGTCCCCTAGATTGGTGCTTTGGCAAAGCATGAGACCTCCCCAAGTTGATCAAGATTTTCTCCTGTGTGTGGAAAGGACATAAATACATAGTACATCATCACTAGAATGATCTTACCTAGGTGTGTAATGAAAACATCTGCAAAAAAACAACCAAGCTCCAAGAACACCAAGGACCCCTCATTTCAACCCTGAGTTATAAATATTTTCCTTTACAGGTTAGCATTTCATGCTGAAGTCTGCAGATGACTGGGATTATGCTAATTACTATGAGCCATTTTAAATTGTCAGACCAAAGATATTCTTATATAGGCACACAAATTTTTAATTAAGATCCATCTGCTGTACACAAAATGTAAAAGAAGCTATTCTCTAATAAAAATGTTTTATATTTATTTAATAAAAAAGTGTGCCTTTAAAATTGGTTCACTTGATACTATTCTTTTATCATTTATATCAGTGAAATAATGGTTGTATAGAATATCAGTTGCATAGAATAACTATGTCTGAAAGACAGTGATATGCATCTTGAAACCCTGTTGCTCTGTGTATTCATATTATTGACTAATTAATCTCTGAAAATATTTTGGATTCCATCTGGAAACAAGAATAATAATTATTTTACTATCTAGCAAAGGAAATAAGGGAATTGTATCAGCTATAATTTTATACATCAAGCACACATTTATAATCTATCCTTATGTCCAGATGTGTTTTTCTACGTAACAGAAGCTAGAATTATTTGCACAATACTCTAAATGATACAAATATGTATAATATATAAATATGAAGACCATGTGCCCGCTGTTCCATAAAGAAATTGTAGAGGGATCCTAGTTAATTGGCTTTTGCTTTCTGGAGTCAACTCTACCATTGGAAAGAAATATAATGACAAGCAGGCACCAGTGCTGGAAAAACTGTCAAGATATTGAAACAGAGCTATATACAAGATATTGAAACAACTCTGTACAGAGATGTGTGTTTTTAGGACTGTTGTCTTGCTACGTGACCCACTGTCTCTTGAATTTTAATTCATGTACAAATACCGTTATATTTTCCCATACAATTTGCTGGTACAATTCATTGCTCTATCAATGACCGCAAGCCATCCTGTCCAGAGGCAACAAAGCAGCCCAAATCATAAACTGTTTCACAGATGGGATAAGATTCTTTTTTCTGGAATGCCTTTCACCAAACTTCTGAGGAGGGTAATGTTGTGCTGAACTGCCTCCATTTGTACACAGTCTGTCTGACAGTGGACTGGTGAATCTAAACCCTGGAAACATTTTTTGTAGCCTTTTCCAGCCTGGTGAGCATGAACTATTTATCAGAAGTTCTCAGAAATCTTCCATGACTTGCTTCCATAGAACCATGTTGTGAAGATCAGACTTTGATAGTGAATATCTAAAATCCTGCTCTTTAAAAAAAAAGGCAGGATCTCTCACACTTACTCCTGATTATCATCCCTTTAATTGAAACACCTGGCTTCAATTTCTTCTTCAAATGAACTGATAATCCTAAAGGTTCACATACATTTGCCACAAACAAACACATAGCTTTGTATTATTTGCCACCTAAATAAATGATAAAGTATCATGTTTTTGACTCATTTGTTTAATGACTCATGTTTGTTGACTCATGTTTAATGAAAACAACATTTTCATTATCTTGTTATAGGATAACTATGCCTGTGTGGAGAACAGATCAAATTTTAGATCATATTAATGCTGAAGTCTAAATAGAAAATGGTTCATAAACTTTTAAGCACCAATGTTAAGCATGCTAAGGTTAGTGCTGTACAGATGTTAGGGAGGGTTACATAGTATAAATACCTCACTTATCTTAGAAAGAGGCCTTATTACATCAGGTACATAGTTTGTCTTCCAGCTCTTGGCCACATTGCTTAAGCCCAAACAACAATAATAGCCCATATTTTCAAATGCCTCTCTCTTTTGTCCTCCCTTTTTTCTTTCTTTTTTAATACTATTATAATTATAAATTCTGAGGTGATATTATATTGTTACTAATGCTTATGTATATCCCTTTTTTATTAGTTTTATAATTATTATTATAAATATACTATGCAGCATGAGGTTCTCTGTAAGGATGGCAGTCATTATTCATGAAGGAACATTTGGAGGAGACAGACCAGAAAGATTTGCAACAACAACAACAACAACAACAACAACAACATGTATTAAAAATAAAGTTTGAGGGACTGAAATGAAAGTGGTCAGAGGTGGGGGTGTGTGAAAAATAGATGTGGAAAATAGTGGAAGGACTAGGAGGATGTATCATCTTGAATGGTACACTCTTGGATATGTCATCCTGTACCTTTAGTCCTGTCTCATTGACATACCATAAACTAAACCATAGTCAAATATATGGCTGTGAAGTTATTTGTAAAGAGATAAGAGTCTGTTGGATACAAAAGAGAAATGCTTGTATAGAATGACAATGTTATAATAGAATTCTCAAGACAATAATACTATCAATGCAAATTGATTGGACAAAATACTTTTTAAAAAGAGCACAAAACTATTTTTATGACAATTTTTAGCAATCTGTTCTTGTTTTCAGTTCACAATTACATTCAATAGGTTAGATCAATATTTATAGTTATAAAGTTGATTTACAATTTTATTTTTGAAATGTACTGAGGAAGAATGTGTGATGGATGGTGCTCCAGTCTAATCAATTAATTATGAGCAAAGATAAAGAGGCAATGTTATTAACTTGAATATGGTAACAGATTAGATATTTGAACATGTGCCTCCCAATACAGCAGCAAAACTAATTCAAAAAATCTGGAAAGTAGAGTTTCTGATCTCACTACCTAATTATATTCGGAGACAAAGATGAAACCCTTGAAGATCAGGGATGGTTGTCTTCTCACATAGCATTTATCTTATACCAGTACAAGGCTGGGATAATAAGTAGTTTGGTGACAATTCCAGATTGTTATATAGAAATGCTTTAAGGTATAAAATGTTACAGATTTATATGTGTACTTTAGTAGGTCATAGTTATCTAATCAGCAACCTGTTTCAATGTCCACAAGTTGGAAATTAGGACAATGCAAATTCATATTATTGCTGTGGAACCTGGAGATAGTTTATAATTAATGATTTTATTTAATCCTCCTTTAAAGCCACTCAGATTAGTGACTATTATCCATTTCATAGAAAAGTTAATATATCACTGTATGCTGTATGAATAAGTGCTTCATTTTGTACTGAATCTCTTAACATTTCATTTGACTGGTTTCGAGTATTATGAGAAAAGAAAGCGGTATTCTCAACATCCATTTTCTCCAAACTACATATAATTTATTCAGCTGCTATTTATTTATTCATGTTGCTTCATTTTTTTTTACTATATAGTTATGACCTCTTTGACATACTTACTCTTTCAGTTTCTCATAATATTCTTTTTGAGATCTGGTAACCAAAATGGTATGCACAGACTATACTATAGTATTTTGTACTGTATAATAAAAATGGAATGGAATGGAATAGAATGGAATGGTTTACTTGATTAGACACACAAGGAATTCATCTCCAGTGTAGAAGCTCTCAGTGTCCATGCAAAGCAACAGAGTAATAATAATCATAATAATGGAACCAATAAGAGATGGTAATAGAACAGATGATATACCCATACTACATTAGTAAATAAACCTAAGGCAATACTGTGGGTATTAGGCAGAAGTGAAATTCAGCAGGTTCTAGCAGGTTTGGTAGAACAAGTAGTAAATTTTCTAAGCAGTTCGGAGAACTGGTTGTTAGAAGAAATCTCCTTTTGTTTTTTTCCCCTTTACAGGGTTAATCCTGTAAGGAAGGCAGGAAAAAAATATTCTGGTGTCATTTCTAGCCTAATCTTTATTTCCCTGCTTACAGAAACTGCCCACCCAGTCACATGACCCCACCAGCCACGCCCACCAAGCCACGGCCACAGAACTGGTAGTCAAAAAAATTGAATCCCACCACTGATTCCAGCAATATCTCCACTCCATTGATTGATCTCAGTCAATCAATTCTTCTCTTGATCAGCCTTCCCTCATTCTTTCTAGTGCATGCATGAAGTATAAGACACGATAACACAAATGCTTCTAATGTGTGGCTTGTAACATTGAGAAAATCTAAAATCTTCTTCCCTGGCTCATCTCTTTCTTTTCTCTGTTTTTTCCTGCTGATGCTATTGCTAAAACAAATTTCATGAAAAAAGAAATCTTACAGACTTTTATAGTTCAATTAATTTCAAAGTTGAAGTTATATATGTATACTGCAAAAATGCCTAATTATCTTGATAAATAGATTTCCACATGGATTTTCTTTTAATATAAGATTTCTTTTGTGCAATATTTTAGCAATCTTGTAAATTAGTGTCCATATTCTAAATATACCTGCATTTTTATACATGTATGCATCTTTTTTCAAATAGCATTCTATAAATCAGGTAGTCCATGAAGTCACAGAAACTGTGCTTAACTCATCTGAGAGTTTATTTATGAAATATCAGTAAATTTATTTATTTGCTACAGCTGAAACTATTTTGTCCTTTTCACCATCTTCAGGCTTTATTCTCTCTTTGAAAGAAACTTTGGCATGTCAGCCTCAGA
The DNA here is from genome assembly GCA_032468195.1 of Cerberus rynchops. Classification (NCBI taxonomy): domain Eukaryota; kingdom Metazoa; phylum Chordata; class Lepidosauria; order Squamata; family Homalopsidae; genus Cerberus; species Cerberus rynchops. The sequence goes on from JANHFJ010003662.1 coordinate 94,476, forward strand.
TATATAGGTAGAATAAAGTACTAGAAATACAAATATTTCTGCTACTATTCTTAAGTGATGAATGTGTCTGTAATATACATACATATTTGTCCTTTTCTCTGTGATTTATTTTGGAGATAGGTATTAGAAGTAAATATCATGTCTCTGCTAAATTTTTCAAGTTAGTTTTCTCTTTTTCTATACCCCTTTTCAACGGCACCAAAAAAAGTGACTTATGATTGGCTTTCAAACTTACAACCATTGCAGCAGCCGCATAGTCACATGATCAAACTTTAGTTGCTTGGCAACTGGCACATATTTATGACAGTTGCAATGTCTTGGAGTCATGTGATCACCATTTGTAATCTTCCCAGCCAGCTTCCAACAGGCAAAGTCAATGGGGGAAGCCAGGATTGCTTAACACTTAAGCTGCAGTAATTCATTTAATATCTGTGGCAAAAAAGGTCATAAACTGAGACAAAACTCATTTAACATCTGTCTTGCTCAGAAACAGAAATTTTAGACTCTATTGTGGTCATTGGTCAAGGACTATCTGTTCAGCAGCCAACTTTTTTCACCTCCCTTTCCTAAAATAACTGGGAAACAATTAGAGTTCACACCAGGAATTATACTCCCTCCCAATGGGCATGGGAGATTAAGAGTGATATGCAACCCCCAAGAGTGGTTGGTGGGTGGAGGGCGGTCTCTCCACCTCTTTTAACTTTTCAACATCTTCATTTTAACCTTGTTCTTAATTCTGTTTTATCTGTCTTTAACTATATTTTAATATGCTTTTATTGTATATAACTTAGATGAGATGGTAAGTGTAAGATGATAGGTAGGTAGGTAGATAGGTAAATGATGGATGAGTGGATGGATGGATGGATGGATGGATGGATGGATGGATAGATAGATAGATAGATAGATAGATAGATACATACATATATAGATAGATACAGAGGTGGATTCAACCAGTTTGCAGCTATTAGCTGGAACCAGTTGTTAACTTTCTAAGCAGTTCAGAGAACTGCTGGTTCAGCTGGACATTAGGGCAGATAACTGGTTGTTATTTGAATCCCATCACTGGATGGATGGATGGATGGATGGATGGATAGAGACAGACAGACAGACAGACAGACAGACAGAGATGCAGGCAGGCAGGCAGGCAGACAGACAGAGTAAATTGCAACCAGGTGTGTGCCTATCTTTTTCTGCATGACCAAACATTAATGTAACTTCTTTCTCCTACATGCTGCTATCTGGCAGGGTGGAAGTTACATAGAGAGCTGTTCATATCCAGGCAGGGGATAACATGGACTGGCTAAGCAACCTGTCCAGTTCCTCTAGGAATGGCCTCAGGGAAAGGCTGATGGATTCAGAAGCTTTGGGGATCCTTAGTTTCTCCTGTTCAGCCCCATCATACCTTTTTCAAAACTTTTGTGGGATCAAGATTTTCCAACATAAGGGGAAAAAAACTCCGACCACTCTAGATCAAATAAAAGATCTCTTCTCTCCAAAGGTGGAAATTTACTTTCAACCATGAAGGACATTTGTAAGGCCTAAACTTCTTGACCTTAAAGGAGTTACATGCTTGGCATTGTAATTTTTTGGGTTTCATTATATAGAATGAATCCTATCGTGGGATAAAAACAGAGGTGGGATTCAACCAGTTTGCACCTATTCGCTAGAACTGGTTGTTAACTTTCTAAGCAGTTTAGAGAACTGCTGGTTTAGCTGGTCACTGGGACAGAGAACAGTTGTTAAATTATTTGAATCCCACCACTGCATAAAACCCAATGGTGTCATTTACTGTTATGATGTGTATTGTTACTATTATGTTGTCATGCTTGAGGGAAATGAAAATTAGTTGCATGGAGTTTTCCCTAGGTTAGAGGAAATATAAATGATGCCTTCCCTATTTTCAAAATTTTACATCTCTGTACCTGATTACTGTAATAATATTCTATCATTCCCCTCTACAGTGAAAAAGAAAAAAAATACATTCTTTCTTAAAATTCCCTTAGGTGTTCATTTGTTAAACTGCACTATTCACTCATTCACGCTGAATTCTTACAAGGCAGAGTTTGTTTCTGGCTTTGTATTCTGTACACTTATTTAGGAAACCAGCTAATTGGTTAAAGGCCAGGCTGATGACTCCTGCTCTAATCGTATTATAACTTGCCTGTCTAGACACTGTCACCAACTGTTGCCATGGTAGACATAAGGAACTACAAATACCCATCTACCAGATGCCAAATTGTATGAGAGAAAATTGAAAAAAACCTTGAAGCTGAATGAAAGCTACATTTCCTTATAAAGTTATATGAAGCATTGAGGAATCACTAAGAAAATGACTTAATGCAATATTTACAACTGACTTGAACAGGAATAGAAATCACTTCAATGCATTTTGTGGCAAATTGCCACATCATTTGTTTGGTACTCAACATGCAAGCTAGTACTTGATAGTATTGGCTGACTTGTGACTTACTACATTATTCCTCATGGGAAAATTTGTTTGGGCTACTCATTGTTTTGGTATTCATTCTGCTTCCCAGAACCAACTAACAATGGGTTCCAAGGCATCACTGTCCTGGAGATTCAGTACAGTGTATTTTTTTTCCTGATGCAGAATCTTTTTGCATTCCTATATTTGCAGAGACATTTTTTCCTTCAGTTTCATCCAGAAATGCTTTGGAGGCTTATATACCAATTTGGATTGTTTGTTCTGAAACATAAGTTTGCTTTTCAATGCAGTTTGACATTAACTTCTTTTAATTCTAAATATTAGAAATATTTGGGAAAAGAGAATGGCAGTACATAGGCTCAGTGTAAGCCATTATTCTTTTTCCCCTTATTTTTCACCATTAGGGAAACAATTTCTTTTTTCCATGGAGAATTAAAGGTTACAACAGAAGAGTCAAAACAGAAAATGGGCCAGGATTTTTATTGTTTGCATTCCTGAAACGTGGGGCATTTTCTTTGTTTTTAAAATAGATTAAATATTTTTATGACTTATAGCTATGTTTTCATATCTCAAACAGTTGGTGAATATACCCCCAGTTTTGTCAGTTGTATCCAGAGATTGGAAAAGAGAGATTTAAGTGTAGTTGAGTAGTAGAGAGGTAGGGAAGTGGATAGCTAGTTAGAGACCGACAGAGAGACGGATATGCAAACAGATCAAATATAGATCATCTTTGCTTACTGATGATAATTATGCACATGGTACTAAGGTAAAATATCGTGTGATCACACTGACTTATAGGCAGTGCAGTGCATAGGCAAATCATATGTAGTTTAGCACTCTATGGTCAAATTATTGTCATTTGTAACTTCTTGCTGGCTTCCCCATCACCATTGCTTGTTGCAGGTCAGGAGTAAAGATCACAAATGCTGATCCCATGATCACAGAACTCTGTGATGTTGTTATCATGAGGAAATTGCTGAGTGTCCAACTTGTAATCAAATGACAGTGTGAACACAGTGAGAGTCACAACTATGAGGATTCATCCTAAGTAACCCTGGTTTAACTCTGTCATAAAGAATGTTAAGTGGGACTAACGCAGAGGAGACTTCTGTCATAAAGAATGTTAAGTGGGCCCAACGCAGAGGAGACTTCGCTGGACTCTTCAGCCACTTCAGTTAAGTCCTGCGCTTCTCCGGTTTGAACTT
>JANHFJ010003664.1:4794-16288 GCA_032468195.1 Cerberus rynchops
TATGGGACTGAAACAGCATTGATTAAACTTGTGGATGCTCTCTGATGGAAGTGAAATGTGGGTGGCACAATACATCTATCTTGACTCTGTTGTCCTCTCATGATCTTCTTCTGGACAAGCTTTGGGATTAAGAGTGGGCAACACTATATTGTGTTGGTTCTCTTCATTCCACCAAAGCCAGTTCCAGACTGCATTGTTGACAGTGAAAGGTCTAGCCTGTAGCCCCTGCTTTTCATGTGCTTCAGGGCACAACACTGTCTACACTCCTGTTTAAAATCTTCATGAAACCATTGAGTGAAGTCATTTGCCTGTATGCAGATGATACCCATCTTTTACATCTCTACCCTGGGATGTGGAGGTTGTCTTAGTGTCTGGAGGTTGTGAGCTTTGGATGGAGGAAGAAGTGGCTTCAGCTTGATATAGCAAAACTGATTGGCTGTGGGTTTTAGAAGCAAATTGTTTTTTCTCTTCCCAGATTGGGGATGTGGCAATGTGGTTGTGGGAATTTTCTGTAGCCTTTTCCAGGATGGGGTGCAGATTGGGCACTATTACAAACAGAATTGAAACGCAGTTTGGGAGTGTGCAAGAAACAGATGATAGCTATGGCTAGGATGACTTTTTGCATAGCTTCATATTTGTGCCAGTTGTATTCTTTCTTGGACAAGGAAGCTCTTTTCACGGTCATTCATGTCTTAGTCACAAACCCAATGCTCTGTATGTGTATGTGAGGTTTGCCCTTGAAGATCATCCAGAGCTACAACTGGTTTAAAATGGCAATGGCACTTTTGACTAGTGGATGCTCAGATGCTTCTGGGTACAATTCAAGGTGGTGATGGTCAGCTATAAAGCCCTTCATGGCACCGAACTGGGTTATTTCTAGAATCACTTCTCCCTAATTATTTCTATTTATTAAATTCAACAGTATAGGCATGTTGTCTGGTGGGACCAGGAAGAGAGTCTTTTCTATCATTATGCCTGCCCTGTGAACATCACCCCCCACCTCCTCAAGGAGATTGATACTGACTCTGAAGGACTTTCACAAACCCTGAAAGTATGGCCATGTCTCCAGGTTTGGGGGTCAAATAATCATTTAGACTATGTGAGATTATTCTGTTAATTGTGGCTCATTCCTTTACTTTGCTTACCAGTTCTGTATTTTGTTTTTAATCTTGTGTTTTTAACTGTTCTAAGCTGCTCAGAGTCACCATAGTGAAAGGAATGGCCATATGAATATATAGATAAATAGGAATAAATAAATATTCCAGTGCATTATGTTATGTATATTAAATTAGAAACTGTTTTGGTTAGTTTTTGTGATACCTTAACTTCAAGACTTACAGTATTTCTTCATTTCAAATAATGTTGCTTTTTGAGTTTTTTTTTTTTACAATGGGAAATTTCCAGATGTGCTACATTTTTTAGCATTTCTAGCCGGCAATATTTGGTGGGAGTTGTGATTGACACTTCTGGAGGACATCCAAGTTGGAAAAACTGGCCGACATTTGTAACTTTTACTTCACTTAACCATAGCAACTTTGTATTTAATTTTGCTGCACACATGTTGTACATTGACAATAAAGGATTGAATTGTATAAGCTAAGGAATAAATAAGTAGCAATGTTGAATGGAGTAAAATAAAGAACAACTGAATTATGCAGCCAAATATTCGTCCGGTTACAGTATCATACTTCCTCTATAGTTGCAAATTGATTTCTTAATGAGCATTTACTGAACATAGGATGCTATCTCTTTTCTTTACCTATTATTTCTTTAAACAAAACAGGAAAAAGACTGAAGAGCTATTGTAAAGCAACAACAATAAGGAAGACTTTGGCAAGTGGGGTGGGGGACAGAAAATCCAGAAAGGAGCCAGCCCTTCCTTTTTCAGTTATGGCTCTGGCTCCAAGTCACCCACACCAACTTTGGGATCTTCTTGGCAATTCAAAACCATGGCAGAACTGAACAATCTACAAAATTTCAACCAGCGTAAAAACTTTCTGGTGAAATAATAGCTTTGCTGATTGGGCAATACAGACAGAAAAGAATGGGTATAATTATGTTAGTAGGATCCACCAGAGATAATATTCTTTTAACTTGTTTGCTTTTGGTCTGGTTATGTTTTTGGATGTTTGGAGAGGGTAAGATTTTTATTCTGCTTTTTGTTTTCTGCTTTGTAAATAGAATGATGTTACTCTGCCCAGTGCAGTGATGTATATTTGTCTTGTGCTCATTGGTCAGCAACTTCGAAAGTAATGTAGCTCAGAACACACAGGATCAGTTAACACAAATTCCCTGCAGAAATTGTCTGCTTAGATATGCTGCTGAACTCTTTCTCTCATCACTCTATATTACTGGCCATGCCAACTGGGAGTTGGAGTACAACAATTTCTGAAGGGCCATAGTTTAACGTTCTACTCCCATGGTACAACATTGATATCAGCCCCAACTCATTTTCCACATTAATTCACTACATCCAATAATGGAAGCATCTTGCCCCCAAATGATTTCAGTTTCAGTATTTGTTTTGCGAGCAAACTGAAGGTACCCAAAATATTGTAACTATGCAGTGATCCTGTTCAAGGTTGCAGCTAGTAAAATAAATCTTTAATCCCCCTCCCCAAATACTCCTCCTATGTGTTAGAATCCCTTTTAAGAAAACAAAATTAAAAGGTCTGGGTGGCATTTGCAGAAGAGAATCATCTGAAATTATGACTTTGTGACAAACTTTCAGGTTATCACTATTGACCTTCTCACAATCCTTTTCAGTTTGCCTTGATTTTCAGGCAAACTTGCACTTATAGGTATCTAATATCTGCCAAAGACATGTAGCTACATACTTATTTTTCATTTTATTGTAACATATTTGGACATAACCACTGTAATGTCCCCTCCCCCCATTTTAAACACTGCATGATGTTTAGATGGTGCAGTATACTGAGTAGCCTAAATAATAACTGCATTCTTCAGAGTTTGATCTTCCGCAACAACCTTAAAAAGTAATTCAGTTTTTTAGTACAAAGTTAAAACATATTCCTGATCAGAAGCCTATGAGTGTGTGATTCTTGTTGGTATAGTTGAAACATTTAGCAATGTAGCATTTTAGTTCTTCAAAAATTTGTTTACTCAAAGCTGATGATTAAAAATGTAATAATCCACTTGTGCTTAGTCTGCGCAGTTCTATGCTATCTCCATTTCCACTTTATTTCCCATATTTTAAGGTTTAAAATATACCTTGATCATCTTTACTTTTGCCAACCTCAAAACATATAAACTGTGCAGAGAATACCATGAACCAAACAACACCCATCTTCCAACTGACCAATAAGAGAGTATAAAAGAAGGCAATCCATTTAGTCCCTCAAGTTTTTGTCAATCTTGGAGTAACTCTTTCCCCACTACCAAAAAGCTCAATCACCTCATTCCATGCAAATGGGAAATAAAACGATTAGTACCTGCCAATCTGTGTACATTTGTCTGGTGGTTTGCAAAAAACCCTGAGAATTGCTGTACCATGGAAATTTCATAGCTACCAACCTATCATTCTTACAGTAAGTTGCCTTTTAAAACTTTGATGAGTTGTGAAGATGAAGCATTGGTGTATCAGCAATTTTACAAGTTGATGCTTTCCCTGATAGATGTTCCATCAAATGAATATTATGGGTGGCAGTGGTAAGATTTTCAAATCCTTCTATGTGAATGTGATCCACATTTTGTAGGGCTTAGTTTCTGGATGGGCACTTTAAGATAAATCTATTCATGCTAGACTAATTCATTAATAAGAGCATAAATTTCCATCAATTTAGTGATGCCTGTAGGGTGGAACAGTGGAGGTCTCAAATCACTTATCATATCTTGACTCTGCCTCCTCCTACTTGGAATCATAGTAATGACTTCCAGCATCTACCTTCTAGGTAGTACCTCACGTGGTGTCCTTCCCCCAATTCCGGCAGGTCAGAAAAATTAGAGTTTCCAATCCTTGTGCTACTCGCTTGCAATTGTGTAAAAGTGAAAATAAAGTAAAAGCTATAGCACCACATACAGATCATATAATATCTGAGATTTGTAACCAGAACTATCAGTCTTTCTACCCTTGAACAATTTTACATGGTATACACAAAATAAAACTTGATTAAAAAGACAAAAGTAGAAAAACACCTTCAGGCTTTAAATATTAGAATGTAGCTAATCTATGTTAAAAATCTCAATTACTATGCTGTTCTGATTTGAAGATCTAGCAAGTGGAAATTAAAGAAACAAGGAAAGGATCCAATGGACCATATAAAAATAAATATCACAAACCACAAGATGATACTGCTCTGCTAGCAATGAAGATAAAAGAACTAGTTGCTTGAACATATGATTCAAACTGACAGAAAAACACAATATTTTTTAACTTATGCAGAGATAAAAAAATAATTGCAATAATAAAATAAAGATTAAATTTAGTGCAGTTGTATCTACTGTAGATAATATTTTTTGTCCAGTCCTTTTGGAACAGATTTCAATCCACTTTTCACATTTCAATTTACTTTTAGTTCTTCTGGAAATTTTAATCTTTAATCTCGGAGTGATTTAATCTTTGCTCTTTTCTGTTCCAAAATCCATTTCTTCCTTGAAATCATTCAATTTCACATGTTGTGCATTGACAATAAAGGACTGGATTGAATGGTCTCCCTTATCCTGGAGATTTGCTTACGTTTTTCCAAAGGAATAAAACTTCATCTTGTTGGAAGGGAAGAAGTTGGGGGCAGATGCCTTTTGCTTATATTTGCCCATGTTTTGAGCAAGATGTTGGAGATATATCCTACATTTAGTTCCAGCATTGGGTAGGGTTTAATTAGATATCCTAGAAACCATCATCTCTTATGATTCTGTGGATCAGGAACAGTATAAAATCAATCCAGATCTCTAGACCATTATGATTTCTCCCAAACGGTTGAAAAGATCGTGTATTGTTTATAGTAGTAGACACATATGGTAGCTGATTTGAAAGTTAGTCCTTCTACAGTCAAAAATAAACAACCTGATACTAAATTAGGTTCTTGCCAAATCAAAGAACAGATGGAAATTGTATCTCCTGCCTAAAAGAGATTTGTTTATGGACTTTTAAGCACAGGAGAAAGAAGTGCAGCAAATTGGAACACCAAGGGTTATAAATACTTGCAGAAGCTGTATTTCTTTTGTAATGGCTTCACTGTTTTGCTACAGTAAATCTACTTTTCCGAATGTTCATGACCTAGGTAATATATTATTGCAATGCTTTGGGTTGACAGCCAAGAAAGGCATGAAGCTGTATCTTGACTGTAATGTTAGTCTACATTACATTCTTTTTTGTCCTAATTTGGCTGAATGCTGAATAGCAATACAAGTTCCATGCAGTTTCTGTTAAGTGCATTAATCCACCAACCAGTGGGAATTTTGTAGTATGGGTATATTCATAGTATATTTAGAATATTTTCCCTCTATGTTCGGATCATAGTAATAATTTTAAGTGTGTATGCAAGTGTATCTGTTCTTGTGAAAAAATGTATTTTGTATTCGAGAGTGCTAGAAATGCTAGAAATATACAGGGTTCTTTTCATCTGGCTGAGTTGTCTATTATAATACCAAAATACAATTTTTTTCTAACAATGAAAGTTGCTACTGTTCGCAATGAAATCAAATGAAGTTTCTGTATGTGGAAAATTTGAAATGTAGATATTAATGTTCTAAAAAGTATTGACACAAATGAGTGTTCAGGAAGGTGAATGGAGTAAAAAAAACCCAACCATGAATTAAGTCATCCTTCCCAAATAGTGGAAGTGAAGTGCTGCGGATTCCTGAATCTTTTGAGACCTGCACTTCTGTTCCCGATCCTTGTGACTAAATATATTCTAAAGAAAAAAATGGTTGAAAAGATGATACAGTGTGGCTTAGATGATGACAGTGTCTTGTAACGATCCATTAACATTAATAGGTCTGCCTGGAAGTAGCCACTGATTTTACAGTACAGTACAGATATTCCGGTTGTTCTCTATGGAGTCTTCCTTTTTCTCCTCTTGTATTTACTTCCTAGCTTCCATAGAAGATACTGGATGTGGCTAAACTGAGTGCTTCACTTAGCTCACTTAATTATTCATATTGAAAACAAGTCTGGAGGTGGGCCTTGGAGGCTTAGCTCAGTTATTCAGATATGCAGGGAAGGTAGGCTTTCTTTGATTTTATGCCAGCTTTTGTAAAAGCCATCAAAAATATAAGGGGGAAAAATACTTTTGAATCTAATGGTCTTCCTTTTGAGCAGTCTTATATAATTCTGGAATGACATCTCCCTGCCAACATTAGGGAGAATTCAAATTCAAATTTTATTCAAATTTTATTTGAATCAAGTTTGCATTTTTAAAAAAATAAATAATTATCAGAAAGATGGGCAGAATTGGTTGTTGTTCCTTATAGAAAGAGAATATCCACATAGCCTCTATTCCTCAAAGTAGAACTACGTGACAGAAACACTTTTTGCCTTCTTGTTTGCACAGCTTCAGAGGACATAAAGCAAAGGCTGCTGTTCTCCAATGACGTCTTTGTCAATAACCTTTGTGCTTTGTTCAAGCAGCTGCCAGACCAACTTTTTTTGGAGGCCCCTAAAGCTCTTCAGCCTGTCATTTATTGTTCTCCCCCCTCCACCGTTCATCCTCTGTCCAGTTGCTGGTCCATGGGTAGTCAAAAAAATTCTGAGGTTCTCTCTAAAAAACTGGGACATTGGGGCATCTACAAAGTAACTAGTACCACAGAGGCTTTTGTTAAATATTCCCTCCTAAATTAACATGTTGCAATATGATTCATCACTTTTGTTATGGCTTTTCAACTGTTGGAATGGAATGGAATGTATTCTATACATTACAAAAGTGCATTAGTATTTTTGTGGAAAGATTTTATTAGTTCTCATACTTTAGGACAGTGTTTCTCAACCTTGGCAACTTTAAGATGTTTGGTCTTCAACTCCCAGAATTCCCTCAGCTTTGTTGAAGTCCAAACATCTTAAAGTTGCCAAGGTTGAGAAACGTTGCTTTAGGAAATTCTAATGTTCTCTGTCTATATTGAGACTGCAACTCAGAATTCCAACCCCATCACAAGAAAAGGGTCAGATTGGCTAACATTTCTAGCAACTGCACTCACACCTTTGGAGGGCTCCAGGGAATGCATAAATATGTGAATCTTTCATATATTTAATATATGAGAACTATTACACAGACAGGAAGACCCTCCCACACATATGGTATAGCACTGATAGTTTTGCAGATTCTGGAAACAGGATGTTTTGGATAGGCAGATATTTGAAGACAATTTATTACTAATTGGCAGGCAAAAAAATATATCTTTAATGATTTCACTAAGGTTTTAAATTTTAATGAGGGTATTGACCATAGGTTATTGAGTAAACCACCATTGGCAGTATCCATGCAAAACTGGGTGTCTTTGGCCCCATCAGTCTCTCTCTCAGCCCAGATTGTTGTTGTGGGGAAAATAGGAGGAGGAATTTATGTTGGATATGTTCACCGCCTTGGGTTGTTTTAAAAATAATAAAATTGGGATACAAATAAATAAAAATAAACACATTTAACCAAAATTATAGAAACCATATTATGGCTTAATGCACTGTGTAAACCAGTCCTTTCCCTCCTGATTATGCAACATTAATTTGAAAGAGAAAATTAAAAAAATTAAAGTTAACGGGTGGTCATTTTTAAAAGTAATAGAAATGTAATCTTATGCATACCTACCGGGATAAAATTTTCATATAATTACCTTTATTTCTGTAAGTACCAAATGACCTGTTACAATCCTTTGGAATTATTCATTGTTTGGCATTGTCTCTGGCTGGCTTTATTGGGGTGAGTTTCCTACCACACTTAATAAGCTTGTGTTTTGCTTTAATCAAGAAGTTTGAATAGCTTATATTCCAATCTACAATGAGAAAGATAGAACAATCATGAGAACCATCTGAACAATACAGTAAATCATCATGTTTGAGGACAGGTTGCGCTTCAAGACGAGAGATATTCTTTCTTAACACCTTTTTAATTCCTTCCTAGGACATTTTAAGGAGTAAAATCCAAGCAAGAGGATAAAAATCTGCAGCTCACCAGGATGGCAGGAGCCTCAGTAAAAGTGGCAGTTCGGGTACGTCCTTTCAATTCCCGAGAAATGAGCAAGGATTCCAAATGCATCATACAAATGACCGGAAACACTACAAGTGAGTAACCTCTGCCATTTTCTACTAGATATTTCAAATTGCATTTGAGCCTCTTTTTTTCCATTTGTGATTGATATTAATCAAAAAGGGGGTGTGAAATAGCTTAGTCAATCAGGTTTTGTAATTTACTATAGACAGCAGAATAATTTAATATTTTATAAAGCTGTACCAAGCATTGTCCTGTGGGGAAAATATGTAACTGTTTTGTGATATGTTTGTTTCCATGATATCATTTCCCAATAATGACTGGAAGTTGGATCAAATAGGAAGCTGAACCCTTTTCCTGCTTTATGTGGAAACAGTTGTAACTGTAACATTATGCAATGCTGAGGCATAATTTTGAATAATTGTATTTTCTAAGTAGAACAGAACGATCAGGTTTACTCTGCAATATTTAAAGAGAGAGATAGGGTAGAAATTGTTGAAAATGAACCATTCTTCTTTGAGCTGGACATTTTCCATTTGGCAAGCATAATGTTGCATTTAGAGTTTTATCCCAGTCTCTATACCAGGGGTGTCAAAGTTGTGGTGTGACATCATCACATGATGTACAATTTTTTCCCCTTTGCTAAAATCTGGGTGGGTGTGGCCAGCACGTGATGCATCCGGCCCACGAGTTGCAGGTTTGACACCCCTGGTCTACATTAATTAGTTAATTAAACATCAACATTGGCATTAAAATTGACACTAAGTTTCCGCTATTAAGGTATACCATAAAATCCATCCAAATTTGATATAATTGCGGTTCCTGCTTCTGAAGTCTTGTTACTTTAACTTTATTTTTTTTCTAATATGACAATTAAAGAGGCCTTATTAATCCATAACTCAATTGTCACATTATGTTGAGTTTTCCAGTGTTGCACAATTATTAATTTGATTGCTACTATTAAATAATCAATTCCTGATTGTAAAGCTCATTATCTGGTCCTCTAAATAAACGTAACAAGCTCTGGAGAGCATTTAGTTCTTTTTTTGGTTTCCTCCCAAAATTTTCCTCTCCCCACCAGACACAGAAGAAATAGGACAGGGGAGAAGAGTTGTAGAGTTCTTGATTTCTCAGTAAACCTCTTAAAATAATCCACTTTTAAGACAATCTAATAGTGTAGTTCCTGGCATTAACCCCACAGACCTCTGACCACAAAACCTTTTCCCCCTTGCAGAACAAAGGCATCTAGAGCAGAGGGTTAGGGTTAGGGTTAGAGGAAACCCTAGAGCAGAGGAAAATAGTTTTTAATCCCTTCTGCTGGATATGAAAACTCCTCCTTTTTGTAGTTTTACAGGCTTGCAGTTCTATCTGCTTAAGTCTTAGGTAGAGGAGAGGCAGCAAAGAAACACGAGCCAGCTCATCGGAGAAAAGAGACAATTTTATTTTATTTTTTAACCTATTTGGGGGGATATTTACAGAAGCAATGCAGTATGTGTTCTTAGACAATCAGGCTATTGGGCTGGTATTCTACTAGTGAAAACAGAGATGATTTACTAGGGTCTTTGAGGATCAAAGTATTTGATATCTTGTATATACTTGGTATCTTGTCTTGCATCCATGAATGGGGCATCTTAAAAAATGACTCTGCAGTTTCAGCTTTGGCCTAACGAAGGCCCTCTTTCATTATATAAACTTATATATGGTCGTTTAGAACTGGTAGTTACTGAACAGGAATCATCCACCATGGCTATGGAGAATAATTGGAAGAAAAGGATGGGTACAGGCGTTGGTGGAAACAAGACTGGGGAGTGTCAGCACTGCAAACGCAAAGCTGTGCATGATTAATCTGCCAGCAGCCTGCATCATAAACTGCACCTAGTCACAACTCTACACGTACATAATAAGTGACTAAGGTACTTTGTCTTGGCAAAGAACATTTTTTCCTTGCCTAGCTGAATTTCAGCTGCTCGGTTATTTTACTGTATTTTATTAAATTAGAAGTAAAAGGAGTAAAAGGACACCAAGAGGCAGATTGCTCATGTTTTCACTCTTTGCCCAGACTTCATATAAGATAGTCTAAGATTGCTATTTGGGGAACCTACCACAGCCCAGTTTCCAGACAACTTTCAAAATTCTCTATTTTTAAAAAATTATTCTGGATATCCTCTTTCTTAGTAGGTAACTGTGGCCGATAGCATTTGCTGAGCTTCTGATTCTGCCATTACTCCTTTATTCAAATGTTAGGCTATTCTTAATGCTATTTTCCAGTGTCAGCTGTTTATGCCCGTGATGGTTTCTTTTGATTGAATGTCTAGGTGTTATGGCCAAATTTCAGTAACAAGATATGGAAATAACTATGGCTCCTCACCTCTTCTTCTTTTCCTCTCTTCTCCCAGCTGATTTTGGGATTGGACTTTTTTGGTGTATTATATAACAGATAGGAGTGGAGGCTGATAGAAAACAGGGAAATAAACAATTAAAGAAATTCAAATTCATTTGTCTGCTTATCTAGCAGTTTTGAAGGGACAATAGAAATCTTTAGATTGTTGCCTGGCAACTCTATGCAGAGATTTATAAAGAAATATGATTACTTGGTATTAGGCTGTGCCTGATATTAACTAGAAAGGACTATTAAAAATGTTTATGCAGTAATGTACTTCTGCTATGGAAGTTGCCACCATTTTTGTTTACTATTTTAAATTTTGTAGACATAGGTATCATTAGAATGTATGCAGATTTTATATTGTTAAAATAAATAAGCAAGCAATATTAAGGAAGCTGGAAAATAACTCCTATCAATGATGGAGGAAGAATGAAGGGCATATCTATCTTGCAGTGGAAATATCGAAGCACAGAAAATACGAAGTATAATCAGGAAACAAACAATGAAATAAATATGCTGTTCACCAAATACGGAATCAAAAATTATCTATATATTAGAAATGATCGGTCTAGAAGTGATCACTTGAAATCTGAGAGAATGGAGTGTCAATAACAACCCTATTTGCTTTGGGCCTTTATAAACGTTGGTAGAACTTAAGCAGAGAGTATATGATTTGGTATAGGATTTAGATATTCAAATAGGCAAACTTACCCATTTTCTTTACATATGAATTGTGCTCTGCCTTTGGATATTTCCAAATGACTTCTGTAAGGTTCTGTATGTCCCACATAGAAAGTCTTCTTTCTACCTCATATTCTGTAAACGTTCTTCCTGCTATATGTCAAACCTCTATATCAAGGACAAGTATGTATTTGCTCAAACATAGAGGTTGAGCTTCTTCTGAAGTGCCCACTATATTCTCTTTGATGATCAGAGTTAATATACCCCCCTTTGA
>JANHFJ010003664.1:75773-87786 GCA_032468195.1 Cerberus rynchops
AATAGAATAGAATAGAATAGAATAAGAGTAGAGAATAGAATAGAATAGAATAGAATAGAATAGAATAGAATAGAATAAGAGTAGAGAATAGAATAGAATAGAATAGAATAGAATAGAATAGAATAGAATAAGAGTAGAGAATAGAATAGAATAGAATAGAATAGAATAGAATAGAATAGAATAGAATAGAATAGAATAGAATAGAAAAAATTTGGCACGCATCAAACCAGTAGCAAAAATGGTTGGATTCCACCACTGACATGACCATGCAGAACCCTGCAATGGTCATAAGTGTGGGAATGGGTCATAAGTCACTTTTTCAGTGCTGTTGTTAACTTTGAACGGTCCCTACGTGAATTGTTGTAAGTCAAGGACTATTTGTATAGAATGATTCTTGCAAAACTGCTCCTTCTCTTCCCCCCACCCCGTCCTTTTCAAGTTCACTCTCTTTTTTCTTTTTTTATTCCAAGCTTCCGAGACCCTTAAACCTGATCCCTCAAAGTCCACTTGCAAAATACATTTCTAGCAAAAGAGAGAGGAGCAGCTTAATTATTTCCAGCTTTCTTCTTCTTCTTTTTTTTTTTAACTTCAGTGGGCAACATTGCCCAGGTCTCTCTCAAGCATCCTGGCATGAGATGTTGATAAAAACCAGATTTTCTTTGCTAAATAAATCAGGCCTGGCTTCCTAAGTTTGGAGAGTAAATAATGCCATTGCAGAGCCCCAATGGCTTCAAAACCAACACTAGGGCGCCACCTGGAGGTGGCCAGAAATTCAGCATTCCAAAATATGGGAAGGGGACTGAGAGGAGGGGGCTTGTATCTTTCTTTGCTTCCTTTCTGGCCAAATTTGGGCTGGGAAAAACATTTGAAAGGGATCTTCTTGGAGCTGGGAAGATGCCGGGGCCGAAAGAAGAGAGGAGGGCCAACATTGGCAGAAGATTCAGACAGCTGAATGGGGTCTCTGGTCTGGGAGCATCTTGAAGGCGTCTGTATTTAATAACAGAATGATAATAGAATAACAGAGTTGGAAGGGACCTTGGAGGTCTTCTAGTCCATCCCCTGGTCAAGCAGGAGACCCTGTAGACAAACTTCTTAAAAGTCTCCAGTACCCACAACTTCTGGAGGCCAGGTTGTCCCGCTGATTGTTTTCACTGTCAGGAAAGTTCTCCTCCGTTCTAAGTTTATGTCTATGGAGTTCTAGGTTATGTTAGTTCTAGGTTGGTTGTCTCCTTGATTAGTTTCCATCCATTGCTTCTTCTCAGGCCCTCAGGAGCTTTGGAAGGCGCCTTTCATGGACATCTGGACATCTTTCAGAAGATGGCCTAGGACCATGATGGCGAACCTATGGCACGGGTGCCACTGGTGGCATGCAGAGCCATCTTGCTGGGTACACAAGCTGTCGGCCAACTTACCTCCAGCTGAGCATGCACATGCACATGCACATGCGATTGCTCATGTGTGTGTGAGTGCCTTTGTGCAGCGTGCATTCATTGCACGTGCAAAAGCAGCATGCATGCACAGATGGTGCGGTTGCACATGAAAAACATGTGGTGGAGCCACATGCAAGTGTGGATGGCATGTGCAAAGCACGTATTTTTCGGCACTTGGTAAGTAAAAGATTCGCCACCACTGCCCTAGCGGGCTTATTCTAAGTTCATCCTGATGTCCTAAACTTTTCTCCTTTACTGCATGTACTCCCTTTAGAAGAATAAATGAGCATAATTTGTAGACATCAGGGTGCCTGTTTTCTGAGAAGGTCCTGAATATATAGTTGCAAAAGTGCTGAAGCATGCAACCAAGGTTTGGAGAGATTTGTTTTCAGACAAGCATATCCAATGACAGATTCTTTTTATACCCAGCTATCTGAAATGTCAGTGACTCTGCTGAGAGACCCCTCCATGTCAGGCCTTGGTAGCGCAACTTTGACCCCCTCCTCAACCTGTCCATCCCTGATCGAAGGCCATTATAGTGCTACAGAAGCCAGGTAAGAAAGATGGCAAGGCTAAAAATGTTGGGGTTGTTTATGCATCAAAGGTATATAGTTTTACTATGAAAAATAAAGGCCATTGGTCAAAATGTAATTGAAGTTTTGAAGTTGTAAACCTGCTTTTTCTCGGCAGAACTCTCCAGCTCCCTTCCAGAGTAGAAAGTCCTGAAATTGAGCTCACCATCGAAGGAGAGAAGAAAAAATCCCCTGTTTGTGGGCCTGAGGATGATAAGGAAATCCAGCGCCTATTGGTTCCTGATATTCAAGAGATTCGGGTCAGGTAAAAACTATGGGCAAGTGGAACAATTAGCAATTTGGCCAAAACTGTGGATTTTATTCCAATCATTATGAGCTGGACTAAATTAGCAGAGGAATCATCTCATTTCAATTATATTGACCCATCTCAACCATCAGTCTTCCAGATGTGCCAGTGACCACAAAACTGCTTCATAGGGTTGATTGTTGAACATACACTGTGAAGTTTGTATGTAATTACTAAGTGGGATGCCAATGTGTCTCCTCTACAGCCCTATTGTTTCCAGAAAAGGCTACCTACACTTTCTGGAACCCCATACAAATGGGTGGGTGAAGCGCTATGTGATTGTGAGACGCCCCTATGTCTACATCTACAACAGCGACAAAGATTCTGTGGAGAGAGCAGTCCTCAATCTCTCATCAGCTCAGGTGGAATACAGTGAAGACCAGCAGGCAATGCTAAAAGTAAGAGCAAACTTTGTTAAAATTAGTGTCCCTATAATAGGTTGCTTTCTTTACTTCCTTTTCTAGGAAATACTATAGTAAGGCTGTTTTAGGTATCACTGTAAATAGGCACTAGGTTTAAGGCAGAAAATCATTGTGGCCAGATGATTATTTAGACTGTCAGATAAACATACTGCTAAAATGATAGTAATCACTTTTAAGAGCCAATTTGGCCTAGTGGTTAAGGCACCAGATTAGAAGACAGGAGACTGTGAGTTCTAATCCTACTTAGCCATGAACGTTGATTGGGTGACCTTGGGATAGGCATTCTTTTAGTCCAACTCCCATCACAGGGTAGTAGTTGTGGGGAAATAAGAGGAGGAGGTGTGTTGGATATGTTCACTGCCTTAAGTTGTTTATAAAATTTATATTTAAATATATCAATAATTTGATGAATGGATTTTTGGGGATGAGAATAAATAACCAAACCCATTCTGATTAATGTAGGTTACAAGTTCCATATTAGCAAAATGACATGTGTCGCAAATATTTCAGAACTAAGACTGTTGCAGTATGGATTGTTAAGACTGTATGCAAGCAAATATGGGTGTGGTTCACATGGCTTGATTTCTGTAACTTGTAGTCATTGTAGTTTCAGTCACTATATACTGCAGTCATCTTGTTCTTCTATTAATGAGCCTAACTAGCAACTTTTTTACTTGGTTTAGACCCCTAATACTTTTGCAGTGTGCACTGAACATCGTGGAATTCTGCTGCAAGCAAGCAATGATAAGGACATGCATGATTGGCTGTATGCATTTAACCCTCTCCTGGCTGGATCAATAAGGTAACTGAATGCCTTGAAATACTCCTCTTTTGAATGTCTTTCCAAAGATGTCTTCTTTGTCTTGCACAAACAGCTCCCATTAGACATGCTGGATAGTTGGCATAAAATTATGGAAGGAGCCAGTTGAAAAAGGCTCTTCTAGAAGAAGAGTAAATTAGTTCACTTATACTATTGTTACAGATGTGCAGCCTCTGATTCAGTTGAGATTCCTGCACCTGGGTGGAAGTCTGAAGCATAATTCCTCTTTGTTTGTTTTTCTCAAGCCTTTACATTTGTTCTATCTTGGCTTCTCCAACAGATCCAAATTGTCAAGACGAACAACAAACCAGTCAAGAATTTAACTTAAAAGAGCTGCCCACCTCAAAAAAACAAAACAAAAACCAGAAAAGCGAAATAATGGGTGCTGTTGGAAGATCCCCATCTGAAATTTGGATTTTTCCTGTCATTCATCTCCTCAGATGCCTGTGCCACAGAGTGATCCGTCATGAGTTACAGCTTCGTTGGGCAAACTCGTTTCCCTTGTGTAATTTTAAAAGGGTAGTACTCCTGGAATTCTTGCACATATGTGATCTTCCACTCTTTTCTTTATTGGGTGGCTTATGACTACTAACAAAGCAAGAGCTTTTTTCTTTCCTTCTGTTTTTTTTAATTCCTAAATCAATTGTTTAATTTAAAGAGATAGGAATTTGCAAGAGTGAACGTTAATGCTATTTAAAGAGATAAAAGTGATAGAATTATGTGCTGCTAATTCATTACTTACTATTGACATTTTACAAATTACTTGATAGAGAAAGAGTAGTATGAGATTATATTTATAAAGTATTTATTTCTATTTACTTCACTGAAAATAATATGCATTCTGTTAATCATGTGTTTTGGGGTCTCCCCTAACTTATGCATATTCCTGATGCTGGACTGCATTTTTGGTAAAGGAAGAGATACCCAAAGGAGCCAGGGTGGTGAATGCAAGAAGAATCCACCTCTGTTTTATGTGGCTATCTTTATTTTCTTTTCAAGCTGCATTTGTTGTCTGGACATTCCTTTCCAGTTTGTTTAATTAATAGCATTCTTCCCCTCCTTACCCGCTTCCCTCCACCAAATGCACAGTTTTTGTTTTTGAAATGCTGTGACTGAAAGCAAGGGAGCAGCAACAGAAAATAGAGGAAGCAAATTTTTCCCCCTTTCTGCTGCTTTTTTTCTTGTAGGGTGGCTTACAGTTTTCCATTGGATAAAATGAAGCTGTAAATACATAAAAGATCCGTAAGTAGTAACCTGCTGGATTGGACCACCGGCCAATCTAATCCAGCAGCTTGTTCTCACAGTGGCCAACCAAGTGCACAAGGAAGCCCACTAGTCTCCCAGCAGATGGCCTTCAGAGGCAGTCATCCTGCTATCAGGGCTAACAGCTACCAATCCCCATTATTTCTATGAATTGGTCCAAACCCTTTTTTAAGCCAGTCAAGCTGGTAGCCAGCACCACATATTCCAAGCAGAATAATTTGTGAAGGAAAAGTTTAAGCAGGTCCCCTCCCAAGTATTCTTTTTCTCCCAGGATATTGCTTTTCATTAATTAAAAAAGAGCCCATGAAGAGGGAATGTGCTGACCTTCTGTCTTAACAAGGATGAACAGCAGGCACTGAATATGTGCTCCTGTGGTGTTCCAAAAAAGAAAATGCTGGTGAGAGGGCTGCTTAATCCTTTCCCTATTGCCAAATATTATTCATGGCAAGGAACAGTTTTTCTCTACCCTACTGCCCTTTCACTGAGTTAGGGTTCTAGTTCCCGGATTTCCCTGTCAACGCGGTCACAGTAGCTCTATGTGCGTGGAAGATGCCAGAGGAAAGAAAGCTAGGACGGCTGGGAGAAGTCGGAATGTTTCTCATTAGCAATGTCATAGATAATATTTAAGTATGATGTAATATAGCCATTTGAAAGAGTATGGCTGCACTCTTTGAGAAGGAAGGATGGACAGAAGGTGATGTACGCAGTGCAAACTCAAGAGATGGTGTCTAGTCTTCCCACAGCAAAGACAGAACTACTGTTTGTTGGTTGCACTTAAAACTGATTGTCTGAAAAAGATAGTTTGTTGTTTTCTTTTCTGAGAAAAGTAGATTTAGAGAATTCAGTGGGAATATAGCAAAGATGAAAGGGATCTTTATGCAGGAAAGGATCTACCTTTCTTTCACGATAGGAAGTGAAGCTGTTAAAAACCTCCTTCAAAATATACTTATCTCATTGCTTTTTTTTTCTTTTTCAAGTGTTAGAATTCCAAGTGGAGTGGACCAATTGGAAAATGAAGCTGACCAAAGCATAGACACTGAAAATCAATCAGTCCCTAGCACTAAGTACCATAGTTGAGGAAGAAATTTTCATTTTTATTGAATTTTAAAAGCAAAAGTGTTTTATCTCAGAATTCTTGTTTTTGGTGGGGTTTTTTTTTTTTTAATAAAATGGGTATCTATGTAAGCCAACCTTTGGCAAGCCTCTGAGGATCCCCATCCCTTCTAATATATGTTCCTAGGAATGTGGCATATTTCACTAATAGCGAATCTTGATTTGCACAGCATGGATACACTTTGCTTTCATTGTCTCACACTTTTTTGTTGCATCCATTGGTCCTCTGTGTGATGCCCAGAAGAAAGTTTGTTTCAGGATATACTGTTTGAATTTCTTGTGCATGTGATGTGAGATGTGTGAATATAAAGGCAAGAATGTCACAATCCCTTCTGCATAGATTGAGTGGATTGGCAAAAGTGTCCCAGTGGTACAAAAATACAGGTTTCAGCAGGAATAACTGCTAGATTAGAGAAAAACTCCAGAATCCTTTTATAACGTTGTAGTCTCTGGCTGGAAGATACTTGCTGGATTCACACAACATTATCAAGCCAATTGCTTCTTTTTAGCTTACATTGCTGTTTGAATCCAGAAAATGTGGATTGTTAATGTTTTATGATTTGGTGTGTTGCATAAAATTAGTTAACTGTGATTTATTCTGTAAACCATGACTTAATGGTGTTTGAACACAGCTACTATGTAATTGTGAGATTTCCCACATATTTCCTTTTGATTAGCTTTCTTAAGGTAGCTTTTCTTTCCTTCAAGAAACTCCATTCTTAAATGTCTATAGGACGAAGCCTAATAGATCCAATCTCTTACTGACCTGGGATCAAAATTGAGAATCAAGGACTCCTCCAGACATTGCTAAACTGCAGTTACCAGCTGCTGCCTGAAGCATAAATACTAATGAAAGATGCCGGAAGCTGTAGTTCAGCAGATCTATGAGGAATTCAGGTTTCCATTCTTTTACCTAACATAAACACTTGTCTTGCTCTTTTAAGAATTATTCTTAAAATTATTCTTAGCATTAGTTCTTAATTCTGATCCGTCAAACACTATTTAGGTTGGGACAACTGTTTGGGCAGAATGTATTACCCTGATTTAAATGCACAAGAAAGGTATTTTTACTGCCCATTCAGTGAGAAGATTTAAGTGATAGTCAGGTAATACTTTATTTACTTTATTCTTCATGATTTACTCTTTGTGTTTGCAAAATAGCAAATAATTATAATCATGACTTTAAAAACAGCCTTGATGGGCAATTTTATTCATTTCAGCTTTCCAGCCTGAAGCTGCTTCCAGACAATGTGTTTACAGTAAAATTCTGTATGTCTTGTTCATTCACATTTAATGAGGAATTAATACCACAAAGTCATCCTCCAGTAACCTTTGTGTTTTTTTAGTGGTGCTCCTTTTTTGTTAACTGAAGAAAGTCATATTTAGGGAACGGAATTCATAAGCAGTAACATCTATTTGAAACTGTGCTGGCTGGAAAAACTATCTAAATTAGGACAGTTAGGAAGATTTGTCACCGAAGTAAGAGACTGACCTTTCATTTTTGTATTCTTTGCCATGAATTTCTCACTGCAAGGCCCATTCATCTTTTATAGTGCAGTTCCTTTTCTCAAAACATTTTGTCATTTAACTCTTGTGATTAATTTAGTTGTTAAAAAAACCCAAGGCAGATTTAATGCATATGTTTAAAACAATAGTTTCCATTGTTTTCTTTTACATAGATACTACATTATCAGCAACGGTTTTGGGGAGCACCACATAAGTCAAAGAGTAGCACTGTAATGCTTATGGGCACCAGAAGACATGACCCTTACAGCATCCAGAAAACTTCAAAATTATTTTTTAAAAAATGGCTGAAATCATACTATGCAGTTTGGGGTATATGTGCCAAAATTTGGTGAACTAATTAACCTTCTGCTATTAGATATGAATAAATTTTATTTTCCATGCCAGGTATCACCTAACATTCTCTAAGCTACAGAGTGGGAAACACTTATCTCTAAAACAATTCTTCTCTTGGTTATACCATTTGCAACAACTTCTCAAAGGAAGCTGTGAGATACTTGTTCCCTCTCAAAGGAAGTTTTATTAAAATCTACGACACAGAATTTACCTGTTTAATTAGAATATTTGGCATACTTTGTTATATATTTAACTAGTTGCATAGACCATTTTTGTAGCAAATAATTGAATTTTTTAAAAAACCCATACTCTGATTTTATGATGATGATAGATAAGCTAGATAAAATAGGTAAGACAGATGATTAGTTAATGGAATATAGTAGCCTTTTGTTATAGAAAAAGTGGAATTTCAATGTAGAAATTCCATTGTGCTGCAGGTTATAATTTACAGTGAGAAACAATGATTTTCTGGCACTATATATCATCCTAATTCTGGAAACATGCTAAATCTAAACATTAAATTCTCGTGAAAATTCAATTTTTCATTTAATGGTGATTCTTGCTCTCTTATTCATATCTGGCCTATCACCCATCAAACTATTTAATTACACTCAATAAAACCTAATTTAACAGCAAATGAGCTGTTAAGCTGCGGGAAGCCAACTTGAGGAAAGCATCTGAACTTGAGCATAGTTCCTCTGAGAAACAATAACACTTAGTACAACTTGCAAATGATTTCTAGTTAGCAAGTTTCATAATGTCCAATGGGGCTTTCTCCCAGATAAGTGTGCAGAAGACTTAATCATCTTAAAGTAATGACTTTTTTAAAGAAAGGAGAAACTTTCAGAAGTTAGGAAAGTTTGTTTTTGAGCATATACTCTCTATCAAAACTTCCATAAACAGCACCCTCTGTGAATACTGTATTGTACTATAGAGCCAATATTATTCCCACCCAGCACAGTTCATAAGATGCAAAAATCAAAAGGATCAGAATAATGTCTTTATTATTGAGACAAAATCAGGTAACTGAAAAGTCCTTTAGTTCCTTGTACAAATCTGAAATTGTCAGATATTTCATTATAATAACAATAAATGAAGTAGTTACATCAGTGTTCTTGCTTGTATATATTTAGCTCTTCAAATTAAGCAGTCAGTAAATCTGTATTGCACTATCAACTGCACTGAAAATGAAAAATAAAAATGCTCAAGTGGATCGTAGACAGATTAATAATGGAGTATGCCTTAGGTCAGCCAACCTGAAGAGCATGTCTTTCCATGATATGATGGTTGGGTTAAAGCTTGATCTCATGCTTTATTTCATGTTTCTTGGGCCAGCAAACCTACAAAGAACATGAGTTTTTACTTAAGAGATCAAAATTTTGACCCAAAGCCCTTAGATCAGCAGGAATATTTTTGAGCAGAATGTAAAAACAATAAACATGAGTTGATGAATTCTGATCTCAGCAAATTGACTGTAACTTATCATATATCAAGCAAGATGCAACTTTCTGCTGGAGTGAATATCCTCAAATGATTGGTATTTATAACGGGATAGTGAAGACCTAATCACCAGCACATTTTTCTTGGCCTCTGTATTACTGAGGGTACTGCTTTATTCATTGCTGAAAAAAATCAAGCTGCTAAGAAATACTATCCAGAGTTCAACTGAAATAGATGAATCTGTTGATTTATTGTAATCCTTTTGACTTTGTTTGAATGTAAATTTTTAAAATGTTTTTGCAAAGTGCTTAGTTCCATTAACAAGGCCTTTGTGGAAAAGAAAATTCTTATTTGTTTCCCCCCCTAATATCTTCTTATTTTGGGAGTCTTATCAACAGGAAACTTCTTAACATGAAATACAACAGGGTAAATTTTCAACTCTGCTCTTTCTTATACTCAAACACCCTAGGTAGCAATCTCAAGAGGGAAGTTAGTTATTTTAATATGATATAATAGAACAACATTATGGTATGTACTAACTCACACATTTCCATAAAATATATGCTAGAGGTTGATATTTATTTACTGGGTGGCATAGTTTTCTGTTTCTTCAGCTGCACAGACTAAATTAAGGGAAACATTTATCCCATACAGAAATTCTATCACCTTCCAGTAGATTAATCCAGCATGATAGACTTGAATATTATCATAAAGCAACAGAAATGAATGGAGCATAATTAGCCAAGAATAACAAAAATACCCTAAGAAAATTGCATACCTCTGGTAATCTGTGGCTCTACACAAGACATTTAACTGATTAATATGCTATTACTGTCTCTTTGTCATGTATTCAATTGCGTATACAGTATGGAGGATTTCTAACATAAGCTGAGATTCAGTATCAAGATCTTTCTGTGTAGCAGAGGTTATAGTTATTTTAATTTTTCTTATTTTGCCTGTGCTTCCATTATCTAGTTTGTCTACATGAGTTCTTCCTGTGATGCCATCTCCAAATGCTGGGAGACTATTTCTCTTGCTTTGTACAGTATATACGTGATTGCTGTGGGAACACCCTTTACCACTGTATAAATAACAATACTGAAGTAATGAGTCTAGTTTTCTTGATGTCTTAAATTATGAGTGTTGGAAATTAGGGTCTTAAACTGTTTGTGTACACTTCAGGCACTGTTCAGTTAAAGAAATAAATGTGGCATTTATGCAAAGATTAGGCTGTGTTTTTGACTGTTTTCTTAATCAAAAGTTTCTATACCATAAATTTTTTTTGAATGCCAGAAGTAACCAGAAATAAACGTACTGCAAAATAACCCCTTAAATTCATAAAGGAAAACTTTCATGGAATGGTTAACACTGTGTTGAAATGATACAGTAAATCATACTGTGGTTTTAAATAATATTTCAATTTCAATTCAATTTCAAATTTATTGGTCACATACACAGTCATACATGGTACGATATGCAGTGAAATGCTTACGCAACCGCGGGTAAGTTAAGGTAGGAAGGGAGGGTGGGGGTTAGAAAAATAGTTAAGGGTAGCTGGGAAGGTGGGAGTTGGATGCAGACGTGGTTCTTGTTGTGGTCCTGAGTGTGCTTGTGGTTTTTTCCTGCAGAAAAGGTCCCACGGGTCCCCTGCTTTTGGATCCGTAGCAATTGGGAAAGTGGGGCTTGTCCCAGCGCTCACCCAGGCCAGGAAGGATGGCAAGGAATCCAAGCCTCATTTGATGGGAAGCCGCTTCCCCACGCTTGCTCTAGGGAGACCCCAGGACAGGCTCTGGCCCGGCGCTTTGGGATTTTAAGGCCCCCTCCCCCAAGCCAGATGTGCTGAATCCACCAGGCCCAAAGAAGCGTGTCTGACTTTCACAAGATTCCATGGTTTGCAAAAGGCTAAAGTATTACTACAGGTAGTCAATCCAGGCCAGCAGCCAGGTGTACAAATTTGGACCATGTGATGTAGGGATGTTGCAGGAGTCATAAGTGCAAGGACCAGTCATAAGTCACAGTGTTTATTGCTGTTGTAACTTCCAATGACCACTAAGCAAATGGTTTATTATCTACCCATAATAATGCAACTGGGGATGGGAAGTGGATGCTAGCACTAGGAAGACCCCTGCCCAGCTGCTCCCCTTTGGTTGAGCAAGGTCTCTGGTGGGGGGAGGGGACCGGAAGGGTCGCTGTCCATGGTCAAAGCCAAGCCACCTCAGCCATCTTCAGTCTGGGGTGCACGGGGGCTCCGGCAGTCGGCTCGTCCAGTTCACCTTCAGAGAGGAAAGGAAAAGAACGATGGCAGATGGTCAGACTGGAATCCCATAATCCTAGGGTTGGAAGGGACCTTGGAGGTTCTCTAATCCAACCCCCTGCTCCAACTTCTGGTGGCAAGCTGTTCTACTTGCTCTCACGGTCAGGGAATTTCTCCTTAATTCTGGGTTGCTTCTCTCCTTGTTTAGTGTCCATCCGTTGCTTCGTGTCTTGCCTTCAGGGGCTTTGGAGAATAGATTGAACCCCACTTTTTGGGGCAGCCCCTCAGATATTGGAAGGCTGCTCTCCTGTCCCCCCTAGTCCTTCTCTTCACTAAACTAGACCTACCCAATTCCTGCAACCGTTCTTCGGATGTTTTAGCCCCCAGGCCCCTAATCGTCTTTGTTGCTCTTCTCTGCACTCTTTCCAGGCTCTTGTTTGGATTATGGCAGGGGCCTCCAATCTTGGCAACTTGAAGACTTGTGGACTTCAACTCCCAGAATTCCTCAGCCAGCAAAGCTCAAAATGGTGGC
>JANHFJ010003665.1:44000-55957 GCA_032468195.1 Cerberus rynchops
AACTGCCCACCCAGTCACACGACCCACAAAGCCACGCCCACAGAACCGGTAGTAAAAAAATTTGAATTCCACCACTGTTACAGAGGCGTTGGGTCTCACTCTGGAGCATCCAGGAAGTGGGGAACAGACATGCAATATCTGCTCTGGATATAACATTCTAGTAGACATGTTTAAAATGCAGCATGGGGTTTGACAACAGTTGTGCATTTTAACATCGACCAAGATTGGTTGGGGCAGAGGTTAGAACCTCATTTAATTCAATATAAGCCATGTTAGCAATACCAGAACTAATTTTAGAATATTTTTTTTGCATGCAACTTTATTTTTCAAGTGTTAGTCTTTGGAGTATTAGACCTTTCCGCCCCCCCCCCCAAAAAAAAACTCAAACAAAAACCCTACCAAAGAACACTTTTAAGGATTTAAGAAAAAACATGCAAGCCTCATTGGGATTCTACTTTTGGGGGGGAGAAAATTTCATTTATATTAAGTAGTTTGTATATCCCAAATTCTTTGCTTAGACCTACCTGTGTTCTACAAATGGTACTGCTTTTGTTCATTTGGAATCAAAATGCAAATAAACCAGCTGCTTGACAGCTAGATTGGGATTATGGTCTGCACGAGAGTTGGGATGTCAGAACCAACTTCCAAGTAGCAATGGCAAAAGCAGACATTTGTAATGACCTGTAAAGTTTAAAGATGTACACCCTGTGGTCATTATTAAGGCACTCTCTCTGTTTTTAAAAGACTGTACTTGGGAGCATTTATACTTCTGCTCTCCAGTTCAGTGCAATAAATTGTCCTGGCAACTGTGCCCATTGGCATAGTCATCACCTGCTCGTTGTGGAAATTCACCAGCTGTTTTTCAGAAGACACATGAAAGACTACGCAGATTTCAGGATCTGAGCTAAAAGAACAGGATGTTCTATATTATTTGTCATTTTTTAAACATTGGCTAGATTGGAGTAATATAACAGTGATGCAGAAAGTCTATGTGGTATTTCCACAGCAGTTATTTGAACAACTTTTGGATCAGTTATCTAGATATTACACCAAAGTCTGTATTTTTCCTATCTGTGATATCCCATCCCCTAGAGCAGTGATGGCTAACCTTTTAGAGACCGAGTGCCCAATCCGCAAGGCACGTACACGCCAAAAACTTGAAGATCAGCTGGCCGGCGGGAGGCTGGACATCCCAACACAGGCAGTCTTTGAGAGGTGAGACCTTTTTCTTTTGTGAGCTTCTGTGGAGCTGAGGTGGGGTGACAGTGCGTGTGCCCACAGAGAGGGCTCTGAGTGCCACCACCATAGGTTCACCACCACTGCACTAGAGATACACTATTCAGCCAGGAGACAGTTCCTCTTTGGGAATCAGCTCTGGAGCCATTGATCTCATTCCAGGATTGCTTTTCTGGAAATGACTCTACTTCTGACTCAGCTCTGATTTAAAGGGAAACTGCAGCAAAACTGGTATTTTCCTTAGAAAATCCATTTTCTGCATGGAAGGAACTCTTGTTTTACCATCCCATCCTACTACATCGCTCTGAAGTTCAGCATCTTTCACATGGGATTTGTCTTATTTTGTGTTTATAGTACCCAAATCTTATTTCCCCATTCCCTTAATCCAGCCATGGGGCAATATGCAAACAGGTTCAAGTGCTACTAGGAAAAGCACCCTGTTGCAAAATAATAATAATAAATCACCTACAAGGTGCTATCACTTCACCTTCACAACTCATGAAGGATTTTTAATGTGGCAGGGAAATGAATGACAGGATGGGGACTGGTCAGCCTTGGGGGGATTTCAGTTTACATTCTCTTAACAATTACTTAGAGGTGTGGAGGGGGCAGAGTTTTTGTGTGTCATACACTGGAGGTGGGGATCAGCTCAGCCCAGACAAATGAAGATAAACACATCTCCTGAAATCAGAAAACCAGGCTCAAGTACTAGTGATTTATTTCATTGCATTTTTTGGTAGGCAAATTAAATTTTTTATCACCAGACGAACAGCAGGAGCTCATTGATCAAATGATTCTTCTGTTCTGTATTCTCCTATGGGCCAGCTGGAGGGAAAGAGGTTAAACAGTGACTGGCTCCCTGTATACTTTGTATTTCAAGTTCAGCATAATTGAAGACAGTCTCAAGCTGGTTACAAACTGCTTTATAAAGGATTGGTGAGACAGAAACACTGGTGTCACAGAACCATCAATGCACAGCCCCAGTGGCTGTCTACAAAAGCCTCCTTTATAATTTGCACTCCCTACTTTGCATAAAAGTGGGTCATCTGTTTGCAGGGATTGTCTGGTCCTGCGTGATTAAGAAAGCCTTACATTGGCCATCATTTTTGATATAGCCCCATTCAGGCTGGAACCCACTGGAGATCCATTTTGAAGATCTCAGGAGATGAAGGAAAAATAGGACAAATTATTTTCAGCCCTCGTACATCTATTCTCATTGTGCTTGTTTTCTTTTCCCTCTTTTTTCACTATGGAACATTCCTTCCCCTTCAAGTTATTTGGGAAAAAAATATTTCTAGTTGAAACTAAATGTTCTAAGCAATATTTGGAGTTTAAACTAAATTAATCACTGGAACTCATTTTTACATGCAGAGAGAAGACAGAAATCAAGATAAACAAATCTCACTCTATAAATTAGATTACTTTATTATGTGGAACAGGTGAAAAACCTTTCTTGCTTATAGACTCCTTTGCCTCCTCCCCTCCCCCACCCTGTATTTTGCCTGCTTTGCTTTTGGGGTTTTAAGGTAATTTTGTCTTCTGATATCTAGGCATTGGAACTTTGGAGAAGTAATTAGGAAACTGGAGGCTAAAACATATAAAGAACCTTTGCTGGAATTGGGTATGTCTAGTTTAATGAAAAGAAGGATTAGGGTTCCAATATCTCAGGAGCTGCCACAAAAAAGAGGGAGGCAAGCTATTCTCCACAGCACCTGAGGGCAAGAAGCAATAGTGGAAACTAATCAAGGAGAGAAGCAACTTAGAACTAAGGAGACATTTTCTGACAGTTAGAACAATTAATCAGTGGAACAACTTGCCTCCAGAAGTGTTGGATGTTCCAACATTGGAAGTTTTTAAGAGATTGGCCAACTATCTATCTGAAATGGGTTTCTATAGGTTTTCTACCTAAGCAGGGGGTTGGACTAGAAGACCATCAAGGTCCCTTCCAACTCTGTTATTCTAACTAATTCTAACTAATTTTGCTCTCAAATAACAGCAGAAGAAATTGGCAACTATCTGACAGATGATGCCTCTGCATACAGGCAGAGAATCATCAGTAGTATTAATGCAAGTAAATTAGAAATTCAGTTCAGTAGTCTCCCGGATATGCTGCTGACTGGCAGTTCCCACCAAAAGCACAGTTTTTCCTCTTGGTAATACCCTTTTTTGATGTTGCTACGATTTATGGCTTAACTCTGCTACCCAGCTGCAAGTAGAAAAGCAAATATTTTTCTGAGTCCAGAAGAAAGAAAAGTAGCTTGCTTGCAGGACCATCATATTCCTGCACTTAGGAATTCCAATTTAATGGTGGTTGGAAGTAGAGATACTGTAGATGCATCCAAGAACTCTTGGGGATCCTATATGGATGCTCTCCTCAGCCGAAGACAAGAGTGAGCCATTTTTGGGGGGTGGCTCAGGGGTTGGGGCTGCAAAACACATGGAATAACAAAGTATCTGTTAGTAGGACTAGGTGTGAGGCTGATTGTTTCCCTTTCTTTAAAAAATGTGATATGCTTATCTTAAGGCTTATATTATAATTTTTAATTGCAGAAAAGACCACTTCTCCACAATTATGGTCAAAAGAGACTCAGAGCTCAGTAAATCATAAGGACTAGGGGTGATTTGGCTTAATATTTGAGGGGCTACCTCAGAGAGGAGGAGGTTGACCTATTGTCCAAAGCATCTGAGGGTAGGACAAGAAGTAATGGATGGAAACTTATCAAAGAGAGATCCAACGTAGAACTAAGGAGAAATTTCCTGGCAGTGAGAACAATTAAATAATGGAACAGCTTGCCTTCAGAATTGTCGGTGCCCCATCACTAGAGGTTTCTAAGAAGATATTGAATAGCCATTTATTCAGAATGGTATAGGGCCGTAATGGTGAACCTATGGCACGGCATGCAGAACCATTTTGCTGGGCACACAAGCTGTCAGCCAACTTACCTCCAGCTGAGCATGCACATGCAATTGTGCATGCATGCATATCTGATTTCAGAGACTCAATTGGTCTTTGGGCCTCTACTGTGAAGTGTGTGACTGCAGCAGGAAATCCAGCTGGTCTTTGGAGCTCTCTTGCGCATGGATATGTGACTGCTCATGTGTGCATGAGTATCTGCATGCAGCACACATGCATTGCATGTGTAAAAGCTGCATGGATGCGCAGATGGTGTGGTTGCCCATACAGCTCATGTGGAGAAGTTGCACACAAGTGCCAATGGCACATGCAAAGTGTGTGCTTTTTGGCACTTGGTAAGTAAAAGGTTCACCACCACTGGTATAGGGTCTTCTGTTTGAACAAGGGGTTAGACAAAAAGGTCCAAGGTCCTTTCCAACTCTGTTATACTGTTATGTTACAAGCTTAGTGATGTTCAGCCATTCTAGAAAGCTTTTAACAAAGCTGAATCTGGATCTTTTTATATATTACCTACATGTGTGGATCTAAACTTATCTATGATCTGTCAATCAAGAGGAAAAGAAGCTGCGGAATATGCAGATGTGAATAGAAGTATTCTACTCCTAAGACTGTTTTTGTTTTGTGAGATGGGCATATCAGTTTGAAAAGTAAATAAATAAATCTCAATTTCACATCATAGCCAGGATCATGTTCCTATCTGTCTCCCAGAGGATCCTGTTATTTTGACTGCTTGTGATATCTGTGCACTAAAGAGGGTTGCAGAGATTGGCAGCCTTGTTAGAATGGCACTTTTGAAAGCCCATGGCGAGATGCTGACAAAATTGCTTCATGCCTGGCCAGTCATTAAAATACCTATTTCCAGATGAATTTGCCTTCAGGATTATGGGGGAATTTAAAAGGAAGGACAATCACAGAAGATTTCTGGGTTGTAAGCCATTCACACCACCTCCCCAAAAAAGAGAAAAAAATAATCCCCACTCCTTTGTTTTTAGGGCCTCTTGCAGATCCCTGGAAGATTTGTAAGTGAATTGTAGCTTCTGACATCTCGACTGCCTCCCTACTGCATATAAATATCATGTTTATATTGCATATCTGCTGTATGTAAACATGAGGCTAAAGTTGTTGCTTTCAATAGCAGCACAGCTGCTTCTTATGTTTAATTCATAATTAAATTAAATTTTTTAAAATTCAAATGGGGCTAGGGGCATTATGAAATAGTCAATGTAGGGAAGAAGACACCTTGGAAACTCCCTTGCCAGTATCTCCAGCACAGATACTGGGTCCTTCATTGGAGAAGCACAGGTAGAATACCAACAGGGCCTGCAAAGCCATCCCAGGAAGAGCAAAACAGGAGCAGAGTTAATTAAGTTGTGTGGGTTGTCTGCCCCAAGGGAGGAGGGAAATCCTCAACTTGAATAAGGCAGATGCAGTAGTCATGGCCTGGTTGGGGAGACATACAGGTACAAAAAGCTAACTTTGCCACCACTCTCAACTCTGAGTCTGCCACGTCTCCATTTCAGAGCACAGCAGAGTCCATCACCAGTCTCTTTCCTCAGTTGGGGAAGGAATGGTTTATGGTGACTTGGTAGCAGCAGAAGTCACATGAGACCCTCTTCTCTCTTTCTGCTGCCTGCCCTCAATTACCACAGCTGAGTTATCCTCTGTCTTGATGAACCCCAACTGAGAAGATTGTCTTAAGACCCAGAAAGCTCTACTCGGTCCTAGTTTGAGTCTTCTAAACACCAAGGTAGGTGTCAGGTGTCATTGAGCAAATGAACCCCAGATTCTATGTGGGTTTCTTTTGGTCTTTGTGAATATACCTGTACTATCCAGGGACCTTGTAACTTGGATTGAGTAGTTGTGTTGGTGAGTGGCCTTGCTATTGTTCCTTTTTAATTCCGTAGCCGTGATAAAATAAATCCATGTTTCATTTTAGGCGACATGTTGCATGTGTGCCAAGAACTTTGCAGGGATTCCTTCTGTAGTTTTTGCAACAACTCTGCAAGTTTAACTTGTATTATTATTTCTATATTACAGAGTGGGAGACAACAGCCTAAATTCAGTGAAAACCTGCCTACTAGATTCAATGTAGGATTGGATCTGAAGTGGCAACTCCTTCACAGCTGACTTTCTTACCTAGAGTATGACATCACTACTGAATATAATTGACTTCTAAACTGACATTGAAAGAACCAGATGTCAAATGCAAAGACTACAGCATTAGGCAAGCAAAAAACCTGAACACGGTAACTCCTGTTTTTACCCAAAGCCAGAGAATGGCCCTGGATATTTTAGATGTTGGAAGCCGAAAGGAACATTTCATGCAGAGACAGCAATTATAGCCTGAAACACAGAGCCTGAGTGTTGTTGCTCCAGGGAAGTCAACTCAGTTTCCTGCAGCTGGCTGCTTAAAAGTGACAAAGGTGATGAAACCTGAAGGGAACCACTGAACAGGTGGTAATTATGAAAGACACAATGACGGCTAGCAGAGATATGTAACCATGGAATAAAACACTGCAGTTAGCTAGCAAGAGATTGTATAAGGTTGTTCTCCAGTAATGTGTCTCCTGTTTGACAATTCAGGAATTGGAGGAAGAAGAAAGGCATCCCAAATGTCAGCATTCAGAGATAGCATAGGCTAGCTGAGTTGAAAGACAATATTCAAACAGTTTTTTGGAGCAATGATTTCACATGGCTAGTGAATTTGCACAAAATAACCCTTTGCACAGGTCCAGCATGCTCCCTTTTGCATATTAGTATATAACTTTTATGTGCAGTCTATGTGCACAGGCAGACACCATGTCACTTAATTGACTTTCAACAGTTTATGAAATGCATTAGATAGTGCTTCCCATCAACTTCCAGACTGAATATAAGGTCACAGAATAAGATCATAGTATGTTTATATGTATGGATGGCAGAGGAAATGCCATTTGTTGCTCTCTGAATTCTCCAAAGGGCAATTAGGATTTTACCTTTCGTCTTAAATACAATACAGTTGTCCATAGGCAGGGAGGGGAAAGCACAGGCGGGATGGCAATATACCATATGTGTTGTGATGTTACAATGCAAGTGATGGTGCTTATATACCTCTGTACAATATTGTAGTGCAAATACTAACTAAAAGGTATTCTGTCCTAGGCATCCCTGATCCGTACAAGAAAATACTTTTTAAATTTTATTTGGTTTTGATTATTTGATTTTACTTATCATGGTATTCTAAGTGCAAACTTAGTTTGCCATGATGACATAATTGGTGTGTGTTTGTGTGTGTGTGTGTGTGTGTGTGTGTTGTGGTTTTTTTAATATGTTATGAGCTACCTGGAATCACCCATGGGAGCTATATAAATGTGTTTAATAAATCATAAATAAAAGTAATAAACAGTGGCTAGGCATTCTCGGCTTCTGATTTGTACCTTCATTTGCAATATCAGTTGCAAATTAGTTGTTTTTGATTCCATGACAATCAAACCCCTGTCCCTTTTAGAACGTGCAATGCATGGCACTGGTAACAAGGTGTGAAGCTTTAATCTCTCAGTCATACCCACCATTTTGAAGCTAATGGCTATCACTGTGGATACCCCTGGTTAAATGCCTATTACAAAGTGGGGGTCCTGTCTTATGATCTTGAGTCATATGACCCTTGAGTTGAATGTTATCTGCTAAAAAGGATCACAAAAATACAACTGTCATATAGTCAGTTATTGCCTAGCCTTTCCCTACCATGGGAAATTTTGGTTTGTTTGGTTTGGTTTGTTCAAATGTTCACTTCATATAATGCTTCCCACTATATGATTAGAAACTTGGATTACTCACTTACTTTGGTGTGCTTATTGGCTATAACACCTGATGTCTACCTGCTAAGCCATTTGTGAAAAAGTATTGTACAGACAGGTAAGTGCACTCTTCCATGACAGGTATATAGATCAATGCATCATGTTCTGATAAATGTACATTCATATGCTAGGGTATAAAGTCAGTGGGAACAGTCTCTGTCCACCCATACTCCAGGGATTAACTAGAAGCACAGTAGGGAATATGTGATACTGAACCCACATCTCCTCCAAATGAGGTTGGAAATTGTTGGAACTGCTGTGTTGATAAACACTGCCAATATCGTAAGCCAGCTGGCAGAAGGAGTGCAACCCCCCCACACACACACACACCCCACGTTCTGGCGTAGCAGTAGGGCTGCTCTCCATCCGGTCTCTCTGACTCTCTTTCCCTTTAAATCCAACCCAGCAGTAGATAATTGTAACTGTAGGAATAGCACATTTGGAGTGAAATGACTCCAATAAATGCTGTGCTCCAGCCAGCACATGGGCTTCCGGCTGCTTTAGCACTGTGCTTAGCAAGAATTGGTCTCCAGTGACCTATCCCATCATCCTTTGATTTCTGCCTCAGAACCTTCCCTGTCTCATAATCTATGCTCAGTTTCCCACTTGCTCGGCAGCCTTGCTGGCATAATGGAGATAATTTTTTTATCTCTTTGATGAAGTCCCAGTCGCCATCTCATCCCATCCAAATCAGATTTTGAATTGTGTTTCTGCAGGAGATGATACTTATCGTCTTTTGACCTACTTGCTCTGAAGCACAGGCCCAAGCCAGCCTTATCTTCCAGAGCCATCAGCGATTCCTACTCCTGTTTTCCACATTATATTTATGCTCATGTGCACCTCCTGGGCTCCCCAGAGGGACATAAATTCTGCTTGCCAAACCCTTTGTCACCTCTCCCTCAAAAACGGATGGCTTCAAGGTCAGCCAGTTACCTTGTAATGTACCGCTTAACCTGATTTGTGGAGGCCAAGCTCTGAATCGCTAAAAATAAGACTTAAGGGAAGGAAAGCTTGCAAATTAAACTGTCTAGCTTATTTGCCATAAGCAGAGAAATTTCACTGCCCCCAAGAGCTTGAAAGCTTTCTGCTGGAACTCCTCCTTGAAAAAAACAACTTATTTTGATTTGCTTTATTTTGATATTATGATATTTTGAGTTATGATATTTTTCATAACTCTAGGTTTTCTCTTCCACATTTATAAATCCACACCAAAATATGTAACCAAAATAGAAGATGGGGTGGGGAGAGAAAGAAAATGTGAGAAAGAGATGATAGAAAGCAAATATAGATAGCATAACATAATTCTCATCAAACATAAGGAGAAATCCTAATTAGAGCAATTGGATTAACAAGATGTCACTGGAAACGCATGCTGGAAATAGAAAGGAAAACAAATGTTAGCAGTATAAATGAAAAGATGGATCTTAATTTTCTTCTGATAAGATGAAGATTGAAACAATGTTATTAATTATCCAAATCAAAGCCTTGGTTTGGAACGAACAGCCCTGTTCCTTCTCCATGAACAGGGGTGGAATATAATATAGTAATATTATATTTTCTATTGAAAAACCTCAAAAGAACAATTTTAGAAACTCTGGAAAGAATGACTGAATAATAGATGAAGACAGGTCTCAGAGAATTAGGTCAGGGGTAAAGGTGGGAAGGACTGGAATTTAGGCAGTGAGTAGTAGCAAGGCTACAAGGGGCATTTTTTTAAAAAAAAATCCACGTTTTCTCTGAGGACAGCTGAAAGGAAGTGATAGAAGATTTACCTATACAAAATAAGACCAAGGTAGTCTCTAGATTTCAGGACTTATGTAGTCTTCAAAGATTCTGTATCTGGTCCATAAACAGCTTTGGATAACCCAAACACTGATACTCCTCTGTCTTCTTATCCATCCAGTAGTTCGAGCCAGAGTTGGGATTCAACCAGTTTGCACCTATTCACTAGAACCAATTGTTAACTTTCTAAGCAATTTGGAGAACTGCTGGTTCAACTAGTCATTAGGGCAGAGAACTGGTTGTTACATTATTTAAATCACCACTGGTTTGAGCTGAACATGAACATGCTGTAAATGGAAGCTCCTGCCAGTATGGGGAGTACCCAGAGGTGAAATTTAGCAGGTTTTAGCAGGTTCACTAGAACCAGTAGTAAATTTTCTAAACAGTTCAGAGAACCAGTTGTTGGAAGAAATCTCCTTTTGTTTTTTTCTACTTTACAGGGTTAATCCTATAAGGAAGGCAGGAAAAAACATTCTGGTGTTGTTTCTAGCCTAATCTTTATTGCCTAATCTTTATCACATGATGTCCACCAAGCCACGCCCACAGAACCAGTAGTAAAAAAAATTGAATTCCACCATTGGGAATACTGAAGCTCCTAGTGTATGTCCAAGCACCTTGGTTCAAGATAAAGCACTTACTTTTTGTTCCCTAACTGTTGCATAAAGATGCTCCACCAATTTTTATTTTTAATTAATTTATTAAATGCATATGCTACCAAGTGACATTTTTTTAGGAACATGGCTTCATGACATTGTCCTTGTCTCTTCCCCAGGCCATTGAACAGCTTAAATCTGCCCTGCATATTGTAGTTTCAAAAGTAATCCAACATATGTTTGATTGTGTATATGATCTACGTTAAGATGTTTGGACTTCTACTCTAAGAATTCTATTCTAAGAAAATGTAGATGTATACTACATCTAAGCAAAGCTGGCTGGGGAATTCTGGGAGTTGAAGTCCAAACATCTTAACATCACCAAGGTTGAGAAACACTGAATTCTAGAGCATTTCACTGATGATATGATTCATGTCTTGGTTCAACTGGAATCCTCTCAGCTCCCATTGCCATTTTATAATAGAATAGAGCTGGAAGGGACTTTTAAGGTCTTCTAGTCCAGATCCCTGCTCACACAGTCGACCCTATACCATTTCAGACAAGTGGCTATCCAGTCTCTTCTTAAAAACCTCCAGTGATGAAAAACCTCCAGCATCCATAACTTATGAAGGCAAGTTGTTCCACTGGTGAATTGGCCTCATTGTTAGGAAGTTTTTCCTTAATTCCAGGTTGCTTCTCTCCTAAATTAGTTTCCATCCATTGTTTCTTGTCCTGCTCTTTTAAGCTGCTGTAGACACTCTCCCTGCTCCAGTTCCTGGTTTCCTGGCATTTCTGCTTTTGTCAATGAGAGTCATTCTTTTAAACCAAGCTCTCCCCAACTCTGGGCTGATAAAGAGTCACTATCCCACTTCTCTACAGGGTGCCAATGTTCTGGGGAGTGGTAAGAGAAGCACAGAGCAATTGGGTCTTTTTTTAATCCACTTGTCTTCATTTGCACATATGAGTTTTCTGCAGCTGCCCTCTCCACAGGAGCAGCTCTCCATTTGAGACTAAGTCAGCACCAACCCTGCTGACATTAGGAAAGCTGCCAAGGTTTGGCTTTTCCAGAAATCCTTTGAGGACCGATGGTATATTGTTTCTGCTTGGAGTGTTTTCTGTCATGTGTAAGTGGCTGTTGTTATTAAGGTTGGGAGGGTGATCTTTTTTGTTAAAATTGCTCTGTTTTGTGTTTGTATCATTTGTAACCCTATTCAGAGCTTTTGCAAAACTGAGTAGTACATAAATTGCTGTAGTGTAATAAAAATAAAATTGAGTGGGCAAAGGATGCTTCTCTCCCACCACCCCTACCCAACACACACATTTTTCTTGCCAGGCTTCTGGCAGCATCGGGATCAGCTGAAGAAAAGCTGACCATGTTGTATTGATCTGCTCCCTCTCTATCTATCAGCCTTTTCCAAATCTGGTTTTGACAGATGTCTCAACCAGTAAGTCTAGCCATCCATCAGAACTTGTCTCCGCCCAAGATGAGAAAGGAAGAGGGAAGGAGAAGGAAGGGGAGGGGTGGGGAGCAGAAGGAAAGAGATGGTAGGGAAAGAAAGTGGAGAGGAGAAGGGAGAGGAGGAAGTAGAGTGGAGT
>JANHFJ010003666.1:43108-55185 GCA_032468195.1 Cerberus rynchops
ACACACATACACACACACACACAGAGAGAGAGAGAGAGAGAGAGAGAGAGAGAGAGATGTAATCCTACTTAAAGATAAAATTAAAGATTAAAGATAAAGGAACTGAATTCCTGATGATTTTACAGAGACATTCACATTGAGGTTTGATCACAGTATTAGAAGTGTTTTAACACTGCAATTTTTTCAGTGTAGCCTACTGCCTTACTTTGCTTAGCCATTGATATAATCCTACTTATCTGGGAACACATTTTAAGGACTATTTCTAAGCAAATAAGTCAAAGACAGTTGATGCAAGCTGAGGTTCTTTTTGATGGAAATTTGAATATTTAATACTGTTTATGTTTGAAGACATTACTGCCTGGTAGTTGATGTCAGATTTATAGAACTCAAGATAATTTAATAAAAGAAAGAAAGATCTAATCTTGTATAGGGGAGTGTTAGCTCAGGAATGAAATACCCAGCCCAAACTGCTGATACAACTGCATACTACAATGGCACAATGATTACTAATAGCATAATGTGCTCAAATATCCAGCTTTGTTCACAGCAATATTCTGCTTATCTTCAAAGGGAGCAGACTCAACTCTGAGAATAAACAGCACTGGGAAAGGGAACAGATCAGGAATTAAGGGCATGTTCAGTCATTTGGTTGTAATAGGTGGAGTAGGGAGTATTTCATAATTACATGTAATATTGCTTTGGCAAGAACCACGATGAATTAATTTCTGTTTGCAGTTGGCTTTGAAGCTGAAGTTGCAAAGCAGCATGCTAAAGTTCGGAAACTGAAAATACTCTCGTTTACAATATTTTCATCTTGAACAAATGCTCATGATTTGGTCCTGATATTTAGAAACAAATATACCATATTTAGAAGACAAAGTGATCAAAGTTGAAGGCCGATGGAGATTACTCTTATTCTGTTTTTAGACTTGTAGTCCAGATAGGAACAGATAAAGAAAGGGATTTTAAACCTCAATAACTTCAGATTATTACTGCTGATATTAAGGAATGCAATACAATTATACATTTTGTTTATTAAACATGAAACTCAGTCAACTGAACATTTAAAAATGTTTCACATTATTGACTGGCACTGATGGTTGATATGGGTTGCTGCCAGCATTCTAGGTGTTGTTGTTGTTGTTATTATTTTGGTATATCATGGAGAATTAATCTTTGGTTTTGCTAATGTAAAATGGTTTGCATACATCTTTTCTGGTTACCCAAAACCAAACATGTTCTGTCTAGCACTAAAGCAAAAATGAGTTGCAGTCAGATTTTCTGTTTTTTAAAGGATTGGGGAGATTAACTATTCCTTCTCAGTTCCAAGAGAGGCCATACGGCTCTCAAAAAAGGCAAGGCAGGAGTCAAGGCCCCTCCCTTTCTCTCATTTGTTGCCACATGTAAAAAAGTGATGGAGCTTTGATGGCATAGTCACCCTGTCAGTCTGACTTTTTTTGGTGCTCCTGCAGACGCCACATCTAATTCTACAATTAAATATGTTATCTGATAGCTGCAACATTCCTTTCTAAGGCTGGATTAATTTGTCCCAAACTATCTGCTCCAATTGGCAAAAATTATTAACATTGGCTACTAATAAGGCTACTAACTGAGATTCCAACTTTAATTTCATATACTGAATTAGGTATATCATTGAATTACTCTTGAGAATTGCTGACTGACTTATCATTTTGATTGTGTATTCTTCTCAACTATTATACTCAGAAGAGGTGAGCAGTCCAAAGAAATATGTGTGTTAATTAGCTTCCCTTTTTTGAACTATAAGAAACTAAAGTTTGGATGTTTGGAAGATGACTTGGACCTCTCGCTGCAAACAGAAGCTAGTTTTTAGAGAATTTCTTTCCCAGTTATTACATGCTGGATTCCCTGCTATCTTTTACACTATTTGCTTGAATAATTTATACTGTTCTTTAGAGAAGCATGAGCAATTTATTGTGCCATATCAAAACTATGACAAAACTATACATAGCTCTTAGTATAGGACATAAAATGCATACTTAGAATCATTACTGGTACAAATGAAAATACCAAATATTAAGATCAGAGTATAATTTATCAAGCATCATTTCTCCCACACAATTATTAGAAAATCAATCACAATTGCATCATATATGTTTTCAGTCAGTTCTCAGAAATTATGCTTTTTAGTTTCAGACTATTTATCAACTCTCCCATAAAACAATTTATCCAATAAAACAAAGGGTGAATTACACATGCTTCCTTATAGTATGTGGAATGTGTAGATATATATTACATACAGAATGACAGAAATACACATACATCCACTTCTCATGCTAACAATTTCTAATGGCAAGAAGCAATAATATCAACTTTTAATTCAGGAATTACACACCTTCTCTTTTCTTTAAAAATAAATTATAGCTAAGAAGGACCAGTGTATCTGCTTGTCTCTTCTTAAGAAATGAAGGGTGTTGTCTCTTTTTTTTTCCCTTCAGGTAAATAGTTTCTTATCAGGTATCACATAACAAACATAAAACTTATCTATTGTACTTAGTGCTTCTCTTCTGATGAAGAGCACAAAGCATCATGAAGTTCTTTAAAAAACTTATTTAAACATATTTGAAGAGGCTTCATGAACACTCTTGTGTCCTGATGCAGTTGCTATTTATTCTAGTAAATAATGTCAAAAATATGCAGTACAAAATTTGGTACAATTACTGTGTCCTAAAATATTCCAGTTCAAAAGTTATGCTCAACAGAATTACTAGGAATGTTTCAATTCCAATGATAACTGTTATACTATACTTACAGTAATACCTAATGCCAAATGTTTTGTCAGTCTAATATTATATGAAAGGACATGATAGGATTTTGTGATCATTAAGTATTAAGAGAATAAGAAATTATCTGAGGATTTGAAAGTTTAACAAGATCCTCAGCCAATTCTCCTAGTCTCTTAAGGAAAACCATCAATGAATAAGCTACAAACTATTCATGATGGCAGAGATTGAAAATATGGTTTGATGTATACCAAACACAAAACGTGCCCATGTGGCATCACTGCATTTTAAGCCCTATTCATATGTCTCTTAATGAAGTATAGTAAGATCTTGATTCCATAGCAATTGCAAGGTAGAAAAGTGGGACACATTATGTGTCATATAACAGGGTATTTAGGACTTATTCCTCTCCCCCCCTCACAGCCGATATGGAATGAAAGTCAGGACATATAACTGTCATTAGGATGTATGTAAGCAGGTCCTAAGTAAACATTCACCACCCACCACACCCTGAATTAAGCTCTGACGAATTCCCAAAGGAGCAGGCTTTGGGGACTCCACCGTAGCTTAGCAATTGGAGTCAGACTGGTATGAAATGGTCAATCACAATATTCTTACTGATCAAAGGAGAAGTCAACATAATGGAAATGTTGTGGGCCCAGAGGGTTTTCCTCTCCCCCCAATATTTTAGTAGAGAAATTGGTTGGATATACTGTATATTCTCTGAATTTCTTTTGAAGAAGGATAAATTCATCAGTGATTTCTCAAAATCAGGATTTCCCTGTGAGAATGGAATACGCCCTTCTATTTACCCTGTGGTGAAATGGCAGCCAATAAATTGGATGGATGTATTTATTAATGTATTTATTAATGTATTAATTTCTTATTAATTAATTAAATTTAAATGTCCAATGGAAGAACTTCTCTTGTTAATTTTTGGGGGGGATTTAACTGAAATGTAGGAAACCAGAAAGACTGCAGAGTAGACAGAGGGAGAACTGTCCAGGAAAAGATACAATATAGACATATACTTGCTCTTGGCTATCATGGAACTGAACAAGTATATCAACACTTCCTATTTGGATTTGTCCCAAATTGTCATTTGCTTTGAAATAATTTATAAAGCAAATTGACTTTCATTGAATTGAAAATTGTTATGGGAAGTGTGGGGTAGACTTTTCCTGCCTGCAACTGAAAGTAGTAAGCAGACTGGAACTTGCTGTTTGTCCTATCCAAGGGCAATATTTATTTATTTTTTTAATTTTATTTTATTAAATTTCTATACCGCCCCATCTCCCAAGGGACTCGGGGTGGTGCACAGCAGATAAAAAACACATCAAATACAATTAAAAGCAGTTTAAAATAATTATACAAGCTGTAAAATTTAAAAATATCAATTAAAAATTTAAATTTAAGATTAACCCAATTTATAAGATTTAACTTTTAAAAATTACCCACAATTTAAAATAACCCAGGGGCATCAGGCCAGACCAGCTAGCTGGAAAAGGTATATATATAATATAATGTAGACACTATTTTATCCCTCCAAACCTTCAGCAGCAATATAAAAGCCCCCCATAATTCCTTTTCCTGTTGCCCCTTGATATGCTGACAACAAGGACATATCATAACTACCTGAGTTCTTACAGCAACAAAAATCCCATCATGTCTACAGAATTCCAAAAGAAGGAAAAGATGAGAAAAGAGCCTGAAATTTTGCATTCTGGCTCCTAAATTCTGCAGGGGAGGGGAAAACCAACAAAACTCTTGAGTTTGGGAGGAAGAGGTAAAACCATCAAAGGAAGAGTTTCCTTACAGTCATTGAACCTTAAAGGGTGGGGAAAGCAGTAAGGCAATAGTTTCTTCCATTACACAAAGGAAGGCATAGCATTAAAAAAATTCTTAGCTCAGCAGTAATTTTAATTACACAGCAGTAGAACCAGAAATAAGTAATCTCAGCTCTCCAATACTGCTGATCTCATGGGAACTCAGTTGCCAAAAGTGGTTTAAAACTGGTTCAGAATTCTTGAGTAATAGGATCCCTTTCTATCTGTAAAGAGATTAAAAAAAAAAAACTACTCAGGATGCACATCTCTAGGTAGGTTTGCAGTTTTAGGAACCATCCATATCATTGGACCTAAAAAAGTGCTGTGGAATTACAATCAATAACTTTATCATGGGAAGGTGAGGCAAAGCCATAATAAGCACATTGAAAAAACAAATGCTTCTTTAGTTAGCTACACCCTTCTGAACACTCTTCCTTTGTTCTTCCTTGTCTCATAAAATATGCCTGAGTGTGAAAAACTTTCTTAAGTGCTGCTGTATTTGAAAACTATTAACTATAACTATCACTTCAGATACAATGGAAGCAGCTTTATCATGTTTTCTTTACTATTAGCTGAAAAAAAGACAGTTAATGACTAATTAATGTCTCCTAATATGATTTGACTGCTTATTTGTACCCCATGACTATCATCAAGTGTTGTATCTTATGTTTCCTTCCTTATGTATCATTTCCT
Organism: Cerberus rynchops; assembly: GCA_032468195.1. Lineage (NCBI taxonomy): Eukaryota > Metazoa > Chordata > Lepidosauria > Squamata > Homalopsidae > Cerberus > Cerberus rynchops. The sequence continues at coordinate 48,390 of JANHFJ010003666.1, forward strand.
TTAATGGACACTGAGAGCATATGCATCAAAGACAAATTCCTTGTGTGTACAATCACACTTGGCCAATATTCTATTCTATTCTATAACTAAATGATTTAATATTGTGATTTTTGCAAAAGAACCTGAAAGGTTTAAATAGCAAGGAGAGTTTAATCCTGTCTCATTGAAGAAATGAAGTTGTTTAGGCTATCACTTCATGTAAATATATATAGTCAAAAGTGTTTTGGGAAGCTTAGTCTCCCGTTTCAAAATATTTTTGGACAAGTGATAGCCAATATCACCCTTGCACTTCTCTAAGTTTGTGAGGACAGCATTGTTATACAATTAAAGATTTGTATCCTTGGGGAATGTGATGTATTCATGGCTGTTTGGTCAAAAAGTCTTGTCAATCCTGCATTCCTAGTTACAACTACATTCAAAGGGTACCATATGTGAGATCTTTGATGCTCTCCTAGTTTGGTTGTTTTCCTCAAGACATTTCATCACCAAACAACATCAAGGGACTTTTCACATAACTTTTCCCTTTGGCACTGATGATGTTATCTAGTTTGGCAATGAAATGTCTACAAAAAAAAAACAACCAAGCTCAGAAAGCACCAAGGACCCACAGTTTAACCCTGAGCTACAGATATTTTCTTCCATTAGTTGTACCTATGATTAGAACTGGGTTTGCTATCAACTCCAGGACACCAGCTACATACGTCTTTCTTTAATTTCTAGCTAAAATGGTTATTTTCTCTGGCAGGGTTTGCTCCCCAGTAGGAATAACTGATTCTATTACATTAAAACAATCAATTTTCTATAATTCCCCCCGGAGTAACAAAATTATGTAGCCACTCTTTCTACATAATTGTCAATAAATCTTTCCATAAAGCAAATAAAATTATAAGTATTTAAACTATTGTAATATGCATTTTTGAAAAAAAAAAGGTTACTGAGAGAGTTTGGGAGATTCTTTTGTGTGATTATCTGATTATGTTGTGGTCATCACTGTCACAAAAAGTTAAACTGTTCTGGGGTTATCAGTACATGGCTTTTGATATAACAAGTTCAAGATGCAAGACAGGTTCCTGTCCTGGAAAACATACCATCTAAAATTTATTATAGGAGAAACTACAACATCACATCAAAAGAAATTGTAATATACCATTTCTTTTTGTTCCTGCTATTTAAATAACATTACTTCACAGCTGCCAATTTAATTGCATTGAAGAAAATATTCCAATTCTTTTTTAAAACAAAATCACAGCCGAAAGAAGATACGCATAACCAGATGCATGAATATATAAGTTTTGTTCGCTATTGCAATTCAAGCACATTTTGAATAGTGTACAAATTTAAGATTTAAAACAGTTAAAATCATCTCATATGCTGTGACTTCTCAGTTCATATCAATGCCGAGATAACTTATGTTGTCATTATGTCAAAATAAATATTGTGTAACTGCTAGAAAATAATTTTGCTTTATTCTCATGTGCAATTCCTTTTTCTTTTTTAAGTCCTTTATGGCCCGTTGGAGAGCCAGTATTATTTAGTGGTTAAAGTACTAAATTAAGAATAGAGAGATCCAGGTTCTAATGCTCCCAAGCACAGAAACAGGTCCCCCAACCATTCCCTCTTAGCATCAGGCTCTGTGAAAAGACAGTCAATAAACCACTGTATGAACTTGATAAGCCTAAAAACAATCTTATTATGTTGTAAATTGTCATATATTGCATTATATATAATATAATCATATATATGAATATTTCTATATTATTTAACAAGCTATCCCTCCTATAAATAATTTCTCTATAATTTAAAATAAAACAAATTGATAATACAAATATTAAATTATATAAAATAAGCCAACAGCCAGCAATATTGGAACAGTGCATCACAAATGAGAATGAGTTCAGTCTTCATCTAAACTGAAGCAAAGTTCACACATATCTTATGTTTCTAAGACACACCCAGATTTTTTGCTGTTATGGGAAGAATCATCTTGAAAATCCTCATTATTTTGGGAGTGGCTTGTCATTCCAGAAGCCTTAAGACACAGAAAATGCCCATGTTCTCCTTTACATATGGGGCAAAATTACAATTGAATATTTATTGCAAAGGCATGATTGCAATATTTGTTGAAAGTGGTATATACCATGTAATATCCCAAGAATCATAGATTTCAATTTTCAAAGCAAATGTCTAAACCTTGTGTCAACAATCATTTAGTGAAGAAGCAACATTCCTACCAAAATTTATAGAATATGTACACTTGCTTTTTTCTTCTTTGTCTTGAAATTGCTAGACTTTATCCTACAACGTAGGAATTTTTATCAGACATTTGAATTAAACATGTAATGGAAACATGTTCCATTTATAAGAGACATAACTTCTTTGTGTCCTATCTAAAATTATTGAGGTTTATTATGATTTCTACTTAAAATTTACTTATCTGGTGAGAATATCTGCTCTACTGAAACTTTAAAAGCTCCTAAACTAAAAGCTTTAATTAAAACAAAAAATGGCAGCATTCCAGGTTTTGCAATGTTTTTTTGTATATGTATGAGAGAGAGGGAGGGAGAGAGAGAGAGAGAATCTAGTCTGCTGTTGATGCTTTTGAGTTTTAGGGTGTTTAAAACATTAAATTTTAAAATAAAATCAAATTTAATTTTATCAATTTGGAATTTTTAAATCATATTTGTTGAAACTAAAAGTGGGATACATGATGCTTTGAATGTTATGGAACCAGCTTCAACCAACATTGTCAATAGTCAGGGATGATTGGAGGTAAACGTAAATGTGGGTCATTTGGCAAAAAAAATCCAGTGAGAGATGTGCTAATTGAAACTGAAGTAACCACTAATTCAAAGAAAAAGCAGAATTATGTTGCGAGGAAAGAGATATACATGTAGAAACCAGTTTCTACATTATGATCTTGTGCAATAAGATTCATTTTTTTATTCTCCATATATTTCAACTATCTAAAGATATACACATCATAGTTAATGAGACCATTATGCTTACTTTGTCGTTATTTTGTTTCTTTTCCAGGTGTCCCTGGATTTCAGCCTCGGTACTTTTCATGTTGAGGTAAAAATCACTTCAATTCATTTGCTAGTAATGTGTACAATACAAATCTAATTGAGACTGGCTAACAAAATACTATTTATTGTAAATCAATATGCAAGACTCAGTCTTCCTTATTACTTGAGCCTTTGAAAGCTATAAGAAAAACATTCCAAGCATATGATCTTATTTTCACACATATTTCTCCTCTGCTGCCCTCAGGATCCTGGCCTGGAGTCACCAGTCTTCCCAGTGACCTACTGCTCTCTGTCTTGAGATAGTATGGCCCTCAGATTCAAATTCTCACATGAACAGAGAAGCCATTCTGATGATATTTCTTTCCCAGTTTACAGCTTCCTAGGATTAAACCATTGCATTTAAAACATCTGGGTATCTGGAAATATTCTGTGAAGTTAAGAGAGTAGCGAAAAGCTTCTTATTAAGCAAAAAGCAACAAATAATGTGCAGTTGGCCTATTTTATTTTAGATTTTACATGTACTATTTCACATGCCTGTGATATCATTTACTTAGTCCAATAATGTTGGCTTGCTCTTTATTCAAGGTAAAAGAATGGAATGAAAAAGGAATGGAGAGATGGAAATCCCATCGAAGGCAGAAACGAGAATGGATTAAATTTGCTGCTGCCTGTAGGGAAGGAGAAGATAATTCAAAAAGAAACCCAATTGCAAGAGTAAGTTCCAAGCATTTTATATAGATAAAATTCAAATAGTTGCAAAAAGGTAAGCAAACAAAAGCAACATCTTGGCTAGCTAAGGGAATTTCCAGACCAGGTTTTTATTATGCAATTACTCTGTCTCATCAATGGAGTTTTATGTAGACTTCAAACATTTTCCATAGGTAAGCTTGCTGTTCTCCCTACAAATTTTACTGTACTGTCTTCTCTTTCTGTGCTTTTCCCCACAAAAATGGGGAAGAGATGAAATACACAATCATTTTTGTTTTAGAGTACTAGGAATATATGTATAAAAAGAATCTGCATGTTGCCCTGGCTAAAAATTGAGCAACATTTTTCACTTCCATAATTTCAAACATTTCTCAAATATTTGGTCTTATTTTATATGTTATGTTAAGCAGGGGAACCATACTTGTTTTATGCCAGATGAATATATTAATGTATGGGAGGAATATTAAGAAACTATTAATATCTGGTTTTATTAATTGTTTTTCTTTTCTCCCTTTCCTTATATGTGTGAATTGAATTTTATTGCACTATTTTTTGTTACTATATTTTTTTTAGAAATAAAAATATTATGTTAAAAAAAAGATTCTGCCATAGCACAGAATTTATTTTCTTTACTAGATTTTACAGTCAATACCAAATTGATAATGTTAGCTGAACTCAGCTCTGGAATATATCAATAGCACTTAGACTTATATACAGCTTCACAGTGCTTTACAGCCCACTCTCAGTAGTTTACAGAGTCAGCATTTTCCCCAACAATCTGGGTCCTCGTTTTACCAGCCTCGGAAGAATGGAAGACTGAGGCAACCTTGAGCCTGGTGGGATTTGATCTGCCAAAATGCAGCAGCCAGCAGAAGTAGCCTGCACGACTGCATTCTAACCACTGCACCACCATATAATATGTATTATTATAATAATCAAGGGATGTTAAATCATACCACCATCAGCCTCCAATCGACCGGTGTGTTCCTGCAGGGCAGGCCTCCTCGGGGTTCCATTGTCGGGACGGCGCCATCTGACAGCCCCAAGGGTACGAGCCTTCTCTGTGGCTGCGCCCTCCCCATGAAACGAATTGCCCCCAGAGATTCAGACCATTGTGGACCTCCAGGCCTTCCGGCGGGCACTAAAAACCCATCTCTTTCAGCTAGCTGGTCTGGCCTAATACCTTAGGGGTTTTAAATTTAATTGTTGAATTTTAAATTTTTTAAATTTTAAATTTTTAAATTTCCATTATTTTAATCTATTAGGCCTTAATTTAATTCAATTTTAATTGGTTTTTAGACTGTTTATTTGTGTGCTTTTTACTGGCTGTACACCGCCCCGAGTCCTTCGGGAGAGGGGGCGGTATATAAATTTTGAAAAATAAAAATAAATAAATAAATACCATTCCCCTGATTTTCATTTACTGAATTTTCACATAAAAACTGAAATCTGAAAAATCTCCAAATCAGTGAGGAACAACCATTTAAAACTACCTTAACAAATTAGAAACAATAAAACAATAAGACATAATCACAAGAGGTTGCTACTAAATTAACTGATACATCTCACCTCAGTCTATTAGCTGAGTTTTTAGTCCTTAAACTTCAGGCTTCTCCCAAGTCTAAAAACCGGAAAAGATGTTTTGGATTTTCCTGTCCAAAGGCCAGGGATATAGAACAATATTTGTTACAATCCTAAGCACAAGAGGCTCAATATGGAACTATGTAGTTTTGCATACTGGGAAAGCTTTCATTTCAATATAGAACTAAGGAAGCCAAATTCATAATTATAAAAAGAAGTTAAGAAAAGGAACATATTGCAAAAATACATGGATCCAATAACCACCCACAAGAATTCCAGATAAAATCAATACCCTCAGCCTAATTATTCTAGTTACTTTATGCTTAATCAAGGAGGATTTCAGCACATGTTCATTCATCAGAAATTGGGAGAGAAATGAACTGGGCTTCTAGCTTGAAGTTTCATAGGCAGGGCCTTGTTCTTATACTCTTTTATTTCCTCTATAATCTTTCTTTAGCTCTACAGAACTAAAGGATGAGTAAAAACCAGTTTTCTTAGAGAAACTGTTACTTTGTTCTATCAAAGACAACACTCATTTTTTGATGACCTGGGTCAACCAAGCAAATCAGAAATTATTTAAATTAAAGCCACCTCCTAATGAGCTGCTCCTATCCAGGCCTCTCAAAATGGTGTCAGTTATCAGATGCCTTAAGGATTCTACTGAGCCATACCAGAACTAGAAGTTTATCACATTATTTAATGTTAAAGAAAAGACAGCAATATTTTTGGTTTTGTTTGCTAAAACAGATCCGATCAGACTGTGAAAAAACGCAGCCAATTATATATAAAATAAGTGGAGCAGGAATTGATCAACATCCCATGGGAGTATTCATCATCAACCAGAAGACTGGTGAAATTAATATAACAAAAATAGTAGATCGAGAGGAGACTCCAATGTTTGTGGTAAGTGATATTGGCAAAACAGAACCTCTTTACCTGTTAGTTTATGATTACAATATCTAAATAATGGTTACTCACCTTTGTATAAAAGGTGATTTCCTGAGACCACTTGATATTTTAAGCATGTTTGTTAAGACTCCAAAAATATGCCTTTGCAGCAGCTGATAATAACTTCTAAATTTCCCTTTTCATGGAAATGTTAGCCTTTTAAATGAGATTTCAGTTTTCAGTTTTAGAATAAGAATTCAAGGTATATACCTTTCTAGAATGTTGAGGGTTCTTAATAAAAAATTGGGATGCTTTTGTTGGGTAGTTGATATAAATCTTTTTTATTTTTGATTCTCTTGCTTTTATTCTTATATGAGTTACTATGGTTATATTAATGATTCTTATCCATCTGAAATATGAGAAAAGTCAGAGATTTTATAATTAGACCGAAGATGACCTAATTCTTGCAATATGGGATGAACCTTCCTCAGCTCACTGTTGAAAATATTTTCACTACTTTATAGTCCTTTTGAATAAAGTTTTTTTTAATGTCTTAATTCAGATTCATTGTCATGCTATAAATGTTATGACTG
>JANHFJ010003666.1:91345-102203 GCA_032468195.1 Cerberus rynchops
TTTAAGCCTTGTGGGCTCTCTGGGCCTCCCTGGGAGTGGAAGTCCACAAGTCTTAAAGTTGCCAAGGTTGGAGACCCCTGCTTTAGATCAGCTCCCAAAATTCCTATCAATGATCAGGAATCCTGGGAGTTAAAGTCTTGCGGGGTTGGGGAAGACGGCTTTAACTATCAGAATGGTAACCCTCAAAATAGCAAGACTTCTGATTTCATTCCTTTCCTTGCTTAACATTGTTATTGTTTTTTCTTCCCTACAAAGGATCCAGAGCTCAGCTTGAACTCCAGGATTTGACACCTGGCATATACAGAATTCCTATTTTAATAAAAGATAACCAAGACTTCAGTTGTCCTGACCAACAAGTACTGGAGGTGTACGTTTGTGATTGCAAGGATGGTACTGGTTGCCAGGACAGAATTATCAGCTCCTCTGTTTTTCTGGGACCCTCTGCTGTTGCACTGATGATCTTGGCATTTTTGCTGCTACTCCGTAAGCATTGAATGTTATTTCATAATGTCTAGAGCAGGGTGTCCAACCTTGACAACTTTAAGATCTGGGGACTAATTCACCATGCTGGGTTGGGAACTCTCAGAGGTCTTAAACTTGCCAAGGTTGGATAGAGGCATGATTGGCACAAAGGCATGATTGGCACCAAGCAGAACTCTGACACAAAGGTGCCTTCATATGAGAGCTTGCAAATCTTTCACTTTGTTTGAAAAAGAAAGACTGTAGACATTATCCAGCCATAATTAACTTCTACCAAAATAAATAGATTTGAAGAAAACCAATTTTTATTTGTTGCATATAATGTGGACTGGAACATTAAAAATTGGTGGGGGGGTCTTGTTCTTCCTGTCTGTTTAGGAGCTAGTGTTCCACTTTCACTTTGATAGTTGTTCAAATTCTCCATGGCTTTCTTCTTAAAAAAAACCATACTGGAAGCTAAGAAGCTTCCAAACTTCCATAGGTCGGATTAGGGCATATGTGTTTAAGTATACATGTATATACACACTCAGGCCTGATCTAATCTTGATCCAATCTTGCTGATACTAAATACAGATATATTTACTTAATTTTTGAAAACATTAGGGCTTCGAGGTGCTTGTTTTTACAGCTAGCAACACGTTCTATATTGTACCCTTCTGGAAAGTGTGCAAACCTGAATATATAACAAATAAGATTTTAAAAAGTAGAGATTTCTTTCTGATAACAGTGCTTGATGCTGTGTTCTCATTGGAATGTTAAAAACTGTTGAGTTTGGTAGGAAAAAAAGATCAGGGCTGACCTGGAAAGCTGCCTATTTATCATTGTGTAAGTGATTCATCTCGCTGGGAAATTTTAAATAATTTTTGATTGTGAAATGTTTGCAATGGATCAGATTGCAAATGCACTCAATATTTTTTCCCCTAGCATTTGATATTTGCTGCTTACTGTTGCACTGTGTTCCTTTGCAGTGGTGCCTCTCTTACTGCTGGCCTGTGGCTTTGGGTCAGGCTTTGGAGCAGGCAGTGGAAAAGGATTTGTAGCCATACCAGACAACAGTGAAGAAATGTTGCGTAACTGGAACAGTGAAGGAGCAGCACCTGAAGATAAGGTATATTGTGTTTTGCCTTTTCTGTCCCTTACTTCAGTTTCTCATTTCTTGGGAATGGAAAAAGGAATTTAAAAGGATTAATACATCTAAGGCAGTATTTTTTGAAGTCAGCATCTTTAAGATGTGTGGACTTTAACTCTCAGAATTCTTCAACCAGCATCTTAAAGTCACCAAGATTGAAAAACCTACTGATCTAGAGCGGTGTGAATTTCCCAGGCCTACAATCATAAATATGTTGACTAAGTCCCATTTAAATCACTGGATTTAGATTTAAACCATAATCACTCTTAACTGGGAACTCAAGTCAAATCAACCTTACTGCTTAATCATGATCTATTAGAATGTCCTATTGGTTTCAGATCAACATAATCAGCATGTGAAAAGTGATTCTCTTCTTTTTTTTCTGAAGTACCTTCAAAAAGCTGTGCTTTTCCAAATTTGTTTCTGTCTGTTATTCGCCAAACATGAGCTTTTGGAAGGGGCTTGAGAGAAACACACAATGTAGCGTATTCTTTATTGGCCAAGTATGATTGGACACTCAAGGAATTTCTCTCCAGTCTACATACAAGCAAGAAAATGATAAATCATAAAGATACAATCATAAATCATAAAATACAACTAATAAAAAGTGATAGTGATAAGATACCAATAGGGGTAGGTAATATTATAGGAAAGATGTTAGTGGATAATAGTAATATAGTCCTTCTACATATTAGAAATACAATAATAAAATAGTAATACAGTCCTACATGGTAGCCACAGTTTAAAATTGGATTTCCTGCTGGTGTTTTATAAACCTTTCTTTTTTCTCTGAGTAACAAGTACAAAACCATGCCAATAGCAAATTCACCTAGCAAAGCTTTTCTTGTCATGATTTCATTGCTACTCCTTCAAGGCCTGTCTTTGCTTTTTAATTGTCGCCTTTGATGTTAGGCGGTCCTGAACCTCCTTACTCCCTCTGGATCAGAAAAATATGGGAGCAGTGGCGCAGCAGTCGTGGCGGCGGCAGCAGCAGGAGGAGGAGCAGGAGCAGCAGCAGGGAACAGCTTCTCCTGTACAGTCAAGGAGCAGAACATGAGCAGCAACACGATCACGAGATGGCAGAGAGAAGACCGAGAAGCTCTTCTTTCTGGGGCAGAATTTGCAGGTGCCTCAGCCGCAGGGGCTGGCTTGACAGCAGGTGGGACAATGTTGTCAGGAGCTGGTAGAACTTTAGCCATGGATACTGGCATGATCATGAATGAAGAATTCTTACGGGGTTACTTCAGTGAGGTAAGAGTCTACTTTCTGAATTTATTGATCAACACTTTCTACCTTTGATGATACATAGTCATATAAGTGTTATTAATCTTGTTGAATTTATCATCATAGATTTTGAGTATGTGTTGTTGCAGGGAGGGGCGTCTTCCCATTTGGGGAACTGTAAGCCAATTCCTTTGGGAGACTAGCTGGCTTCATTAAGGAGAATGTGACTCTAATGTGGTCTAGGCGCTTTAGGTTAAAAAAAAAAGGTAACTTCTGAAATGTGAGTGCTCTTTTTTTTTTTCTTCCACATTTTAGAAAGCTGATGCTTTTGCTGATGAGGATGAAGTGCATCTTGCCAATGATTGCCTGCTCGTTTACTCCCAGGAGGAAGAGCACGATTCCCCTCATGGTTCAGTTGGCTGCTGTAGCTTTATTGACGGTGACTTTGATGAACGTTACTTGGATGACTTGGGAGACAAATTTAAGACTCTGGCTGAGATCTGCATGGGCAAACACACAGACCTAAAAGCAGAACAGTTCAGTTCTCATTCCCAGAAAGATACAACTAATCCTATCATGAATGGATCCAGTCTGCAGTACTTCCAACAGCAGAATGCAGTGAATGCTGAACATACTTATTCGTCAGGGGCTGTCTATAACCTGTCTGAACCTGTGAAAGGCTTTGGTTCAGAAACGATGACTGAGAAAACTATAACTGAGTCAACTGTTACAACTAAGGCTAACCTGCAGCCAGTGAAGCGAATCCCAGACCCTGTAACTAGCAGCAGCAGTAGCAATGTTGTAGTGACAGAAACATCATATGGGACGATACCATCAACAGTCATCCGTGACCCTCAGCTTAAGGAGAATGTGGTAGTGACAGAAAGGGTCCTTGCACCTGCTTCTAGCTTGCAGGACATGTTAGAAATGCCTGCTGGTGTCTTCCAAGACCTCCCAGATTCAAAATATGTTGTTGTGAGGGAAAGGGAACGAGTCCTTGTGCCTAGTTCTGACTTAAAGGCTTCTGTAAGCATCCCCAATCTGTCAGAAGGACAAAATATAGTAATAACTGAGAGAGTACTGACACCAACACCTGTTAGGCGCACCACAGCTGAAGCAGGCACTTTTCCTAACAATGAAAGGCAGGAACAGATTTTAATTTCTGACTCATTCTTTAACCAAAATAACCCACAGGAAGTGCTTCCCACGGGTTCAACCTTAAGCAAGTCCTCAACAGTAAAACAAAAATATAGCTCTGTCCAATATACACGCTCGTAGGTGGATTTCCATCCATCCATCACATCATATATACATTGGTAGGATGCATTGGTAGGATTGATTGATTGCCTTCTCAAGAGCTTGGAGAGGTTGTTTCACTTTCCTAACAATGCTTTTTAACAATCCACAAGAATGCAACCTTAAAACCATATACTGGTGCAATTCCTCACTGCGTAATGCAGGATTTATTTTTGAGAAGTTACTCGGAAAATACCTATATGAAGGAGTTCCTGCAAGAAACTCCCCAAGCTTACGCAGCTAGAAAAGAACATTGTTTATCAAAAGAGCAACGTACATTTCTGTATGACTCCAAAATCAATATATATTTTAGTCTGGTTGATAGTCCAATTGAAATTATTTCAGTATTCATTATGTAGCAAATTCTACTGGCCTGCACCATGAACCTAAATAATCTTACATTTTTTTTCTAATGAATTCACTGGATTTATTGTTTCAACAATATAGTTAATATTGAAATATCTATATCAACAACTTTGAATACATTTCAGTTTAGTAAAATTGATGTCAGAAATGTATTTTAAAGAGTGCAGTATTCACAATCAGTTCCCACTGAGTTTAGTGGGGTTTATTCTTCAGTCAGTACAGTCAGGATGCAGCCTTAAAACTACAATTTTAATTGGTGTGTTATTCATTGTATACATAGGGGGCATTCCTATTCTTTAAAAGAATGGATCTCATTTCATTTTTTAAAAAATAAACTAGATTTTTATAATTCTTTACCATTAGAAACTGAGCGAAACAGGGTGTTGTTTCTTGTATTTGTATATCCTTTTCTCGATGAATTAGTTATCTGTGTGATTGTTTCAGATATTGTATTTGAACAAAATAATACATTTCTGAAGGCAGAATTCTATCCAGTATGTTTTTTTACTCGGATGCCAGATATCATACAATCATAACATCAAAAAATTAAGGCTGGGTCTTGTATTAATTTTTGCTCCAAAAGATTCATTAGGGTTTATTTTCCAGTTTGGTCTCTTTTTTTTGAGGAAATATGGCACTAAATGTGACCGTCTTGCTGATGATCTTAACTGGGGCTTATTTGGGGGGTAGAGTTTATATTACAAGCACCCTGAAAAATAATGCTGGGGCTTATTTTCTGTTTGGGTATTATTTTCAGGGAAACAGGATAAACCAATGGAGACTGGTTAAATTTTTTTAAAATGTATCCAATGTAGGATGGTCTTGTTGGTCAAGAATTCAACCTTGATGCCAGTTTGATACTTTTTGCACCATGGATATATTTTTTGTTTCATATACTTTGTAAAGGCTTAATCTAAATAATGACCATAACATATTTGAGTTGGCTATTCTTGTACATATGTCTGTTGAATAATATGAGAAGAAAGTATAAATACATATGTTTATGCATACATGTAAAGGGAATTAGATGTCTGCTTATTTTACATTTTCTTTTCTTTTTAAATCCATAGTTTTGTCTATGGCTGTTGTATATGATCCTGCATTATAGTGAATTTAAGCCACTTCAGTAATCCACAATAGACTTACAGTTACTGCCATATTTTTCTCATCTGGTATGGGAATGCAACCTGCTTGATTTCAAAATGTAGTATTGATTTTAGGGTTCTTAGCTTTCATTTTATATTTCAACTTTGTTGTTTAAATACTAGTTTTGTAGTCAAGGAATGGGCTGAATATGCTGGCATTTTTTAATGGAATTTGAAATAAAACCAAAAAACTATGTGCTTTGCAATTCTTTTAACTCATGGGGTTAGTATGCACATTAAATTCAACTGCTGTCAAAATTTCTACCAATTATTAGTAAGCTTGTAAGTTGGTAAGCTTCAGTGGTAAACTGCCATTGAAAATTTTGTAATGAGACATAACCTACATGCTAGATAGTGGTGATTCAGAAATCAATGGCATTGAGTAAGGATTCCCAAACCCCAGGCCATGGCACATTACCAGGCAATGGCCTATTCAGAATTCGGCCACATGAGTGGCTGTCTGGCGCATGCACATGCAAGCAGCTCAAGTTGCGTAAGTAGTGAGACAGTGGGCACTCACACATTTACGCATTGGCCCACCACTCATGAAAGTTGAGCTGAATGTGTGTACACTGGCCTGCCACTCATGCAAAGGATGTGTATGCATGCGTACATGTGCACACTGGTCCACCACTTTCACAGCCAAGTTCCCCTCCCCTACTCCGCTGGGCTATCAAGCCACCCAGGTTGGGGACCACTGGCATAGAGTAAATGCAATGTAAATTTGCTTCAAATAAACGAGTTTAGGACAGTAGCCTTAACTGGGTTTTGCCTTTGTCACATAGAAACAATGCTCTTGTGCAGAAGAAAAGCCTTCCTAGTCTTTTGGCAGTAAAAGGTAGGATCATGTGGATGACATTTTAATTTTCACTTACAAATCATTAACCATTTTCTCCATTTTGAGATTATCTAGACATCTTGAACTCTATTAACCATACTGTCTTAAAAGTCTGTGAAATGTAAATGTGGAGAGTTTGGATACAAATTAAGTTGATATTGTCACTGGGGTTGGGGAAAGTGACAACTTGTTCACTTTCTCTTCCAAACTTCAGCATCTTTGTATTTGGTTCTAATCTAGACTAATACAGAATATTTTCGTTTGAGTCAAGTTCCAACAAAATGAAAGTATAGTAGAACATATAAAATGCATTATTCTGAGATGGATGAGAAACAAATATGAGCAAACATGTAAATAAAATATACATATATTTGTATATACTTCAAAAGTACATATTTGGGAAAGTACATAAATGAGAAACTTGACAATGGGATGGACTGAATTTTAAACTGGAAAAACCTAAACCCTTAAATAATTGAAACTTTATAGACCAGAAGATTCATTTCAGCCTTGATTCAGTCATTCAGGTAACTGCTTAATTTACCTCTTTTTTGTTTAGAAACTTTCTAATTCAACTTGAATTCACCCCAATCTTAATTCAGAAATTGATTATCTTCAATTTCTGTCAACATATTGGTTTGTTTATAAAGTAGATACATTGCTTAAATCTAATTGGATTTAAGGAGTTTACAGAATATATGCCTATCACATTAGTTCCTTCTGTGGAATATTATATATATATAATATGAGATAATATTTTAAAATAATTAAACATAAATATCTGAGATGTTGCATATTAATAATTTAAGTTTCGTGAATTGTGGGAGTTGAAGTCCACAGATCAAGGGGATGATGGAAGGCTGCATTCCATTAAAGCAGCCTTTCTTAAAGTACTTTATTCAAGGTTCCAGATGAACTGGAAAATACAGGTGCCAGGCTTTTCAATTAATATGATTAGAGGGAATACAGGTAGTCCCCAATTTACAATAGTTCATTTAGTGATTCTTCAAAGTTACAGTAGCACTGGAAAAAGCGACTTATGACAGTTTTTCACACTTTCGACCATTCCAGCATCCCTGTGATCACATGATCAAAATTTAGACACTTGGCAACTGACTCATATTTACAACCATTGCAGTGTCCTGGGGTCACGTGATCCCTTTTTGCAAACTTGTGACAAGCAAGCTCAAATTCACTTAACAACCATGATACTAACTTAACAACTGCTGTGGTTCACTTAACAATTGTGGCAAGAAAGGTCGTAAAATGGAGAAAAATTCACTTAACAAATGTCTCATTTAGCAACAGAAATTTTGAGCTCACTTGTGATTTTAAGTCAAGAACTACCTGTATTATTCCTTCACATTTGGAAGCTGGGAAAGCTGGTTTAAAGCACTATGGTAAACCGCATGTCCCATTTTCTTCACTACAGCACCTTCAAAGAAGAGTTTTGAATCTTCCTGGATGTGGTATATTTTTATTTCTTTGTTAATGCTCTTGGTTTTTATGTTTGGATCATGTATCATCTATCATACCAATGTAAGTATGGCTAATATCAAGGTATTATACTAAGTTCCGCCAACTTCCATTCTTTCCTTCCTAAAAATTATGTATCTCAGTCAAGAAATGGCCCAAGGTAATAGCAAATAACTTATTTCCTGCATAATTGTAGTATAGCAAGGGATATTTATAATGCCAAAAAAAAATCTAATTTAAAGGTCTGGAGGTTTTTTTATTCCAATTATTCCATATACCAATGGAGAAAAATTGTATAATCATAATCACATAAGTGTGAGCTGAAAAGAAAAGCTTTGTGAGTCAATGCAACATTAATATTTGCTGATAGTTAGTTGTCATTGTTATCATGAAAATGTCCAGCTATGTCCTTCTTCCAGTAATGGCTAATGCAGAAATTATTCAGTTCAAGTCTAATGTTTAGTGAAATGAAAACCTGTGGTATTACAAGCCTAGTTTACAGTTCCTGCATATTGATTTTTTTTTTGTTTTACACTATGATTTACATATTGCAATTATCATTTTTTTAAAAATTTGTTAAGAATTGTTGTATTTATTTTCTATATCTTGTTTATGTTATATGGTTCAACAGATCTAGACATAGCATAAGGAACCTTTATTTTGAAATATATAAAAAAACAAATACCTTAGGGGTAATGCATCTTGTTTGTTGTCTTTTTGAATAGAACAAGAAGTGCTTCCAAAAAGACAAGGCAAAGACAAGGAAAAATTTTATCTATGAAGACATGACTTACAGCCTGAGGCGCAAGAACACTGAGCCTCAAATAAGTCAATATTGTAATACGTAATTCAATATGTAATATTGAATGCTGAATAATAAAATATTGTTAAATTCCAATAAATTCATAATTATTTCATTATTTCTGATTCATTATTTTAAAAAAAAATTGATCAAAAAGTGTACACATCTGACAATTTGCATCTAACATGTGTGAACTAATGGGAAAATTTAAAAGTTGAACCAGAAACACACAGCTGGACAAGTAATGAGAAACTTAAGAAATGAAATTCAGCAAACTTTAGTATGTATCTTCTCTCAGAAAAAATGTTGGACTGCATGGATTTACACAGTAGCTTACAAGTCTATTTGAGTTATCCATTTTCTGTCTGCCATAATTGTCATTACCATTTCTTTTCCATTTTTCTCTACAATGTATAGTTGAGAAATGTGACTGTGTCACTGGCAGGAGGGAGGGAGAATTGCTATTTGGTCTGCTGATATATTGTATTTGTGTACATCCATATATATGGCATACTCTATTGAAGAGACTAAGATTTAATTCCTAGGAATCCTACTAGTTTGGGCACATTTCTCTTTCCATCTACTTATCCATGTTTCTTGAACTATCTGGAATGACAGGTAAATGTACAGATGATAATCCACGCCATACGATCTTTCAACACACCCTGGGGTAGGATGATTGATGACTCCACTTTGAATATTGATCTGGCAGTGCTTAACCAATGCATATCAATCTTATGGGATGCTGTACTTTATTTTCCAGGCAGGTCAAATGTGCTGCACACATAAGTACATGGTGTTCATGCACTCATATTCTACAAATATTACTGATGCATTGTTCCCTGCTGTGGATTTTAATTCTTGTTATTATTAATTATGGTTAGTCTTCTTTCTTTGTTGGGTGTTTTAAATTGGATTCATTGTATTGTGCATGACTTTGAGTAGCTGTGATGATTGAGGTAGTTTATAAAACAAACAAATAAATGCAAAATAAAGGTCACATATAGTGAAGCACAGGGAGTGATTGTTGTTTTAAGCGGTAAAACACATGCATGAAGATGAATATACGTGTCCCAGGATAATGTTGCAGGATCCAATTTGGGTCGGTCACCAGAACCAGAGGTTTTGTCTTTCTGAGCTTTCAGACTCATGCTGGAGTCCATCCTCAGGGAACCTTTCTGTGACACAGAGACACAGTGACACAGACACAGAGAAGTTTCTTGAGGATGGACTCCAGCATGGGTCTGAAAGCTCAGAAGACAAAACCTCTGGTCCTGGGTGATAGACCCAGATTGGATCCTGTGATAAAATAAATCTCAACTGGAGAATTGATGCCATCTGGGTGTGAGGTCAAAGAAACTTGAAGCGGGATATATAGTGGCATAATCATTAGATAGTTGTGCCATATTCCATGCAGCCTTGACAAACAATCCTAGAATCATAGGGCTGCAAGGGACCTCAGGAATCTTTTAGTCCAATTCTTTTTCAGGGTAGGAACCTTACACCACTCCAGTCAAATGGTCCAGTCTATTTCAAAACCTTAAGCAATAAAGTTCCATCAGAAAAATCAGCCATATGTAGAACCACTCCAAGAAGCATGAGACCACTCATGTTATTTATGGTTTGTAAAGGTGGAGAGTACAGTGATGCAAAATAGTTTGATACTGAAGTACTCTGACCTTAAACCAGCTCTTCTAAGTGTTGTAGGTGTGAAAGAAAACGTGGCAATGTCATTTTGAATGTTTTGACTGTTCTGAGCAGAGTGACTATGTTTTTGTTGTGTGGGTAGTTTCTTTAAAAAAAAAACACTTTTTCCAGTTTTGCTAATATAGCAGCAATTCCAATGAGTCATATCTTTACTGCTATTATTTTGACTAGATGAAATAAGGGAACAGAATTGAGGGAGGAAAGAAGCAATTAAGAACCTGAACACATATGAAGATTGCTCAAATGTCTGCCAGACTTCTTGGTAATTTATTGCTGACTTTTTAAAAAAACAAGCAAAAATACCCCCTATGCTAAAACAAACAAACAAACAAAAAACCCTATAGAGCAGGGGTCTCCAATCTTGGCAACTTGAAGACTTGTGGACTTCAACTCCC